>VXCM01004750.1:18085-28590 GCA_014773175.1 Lucifuga dentata
GAGAGAGAGAGAGAGAGAGAGAGAGAGAGAGAGAGAGAGAGGTTTTTGGGAAATTCAAGGCCTCACAGCTGTAGAAAAGGGATTTAACAGCCTGTATTTACGTGGCTACATGACTTCAGAAATAATATCAAACATATCAGCTGTAAAAGGTCTTCATCAGAGTCTTCATCAGGGTTGTGACTTATCTATGAAGTGTGTTTGTTCTGGGGATTTCCTTTGCTTTTTGTCATGTTACTGTCTTTTTTCTGCTGTTTTCACAGACTTTAGCTCTGAATCAGTGATGACACAGTCATTGTCCATAATAAATAAATTTGTGTCTTTGTGTCCACAGCTTCTATGTCACACCTGCACATTCGACATTTCCTCTCCTGAGCTTTCTTTCGTTTTGATCATACGATGAGGTATTTTAGGGAGTTGTCCTCAGGCTGGGCCGTGTGGGTCTGAAACGACCTTTGAGACATGCGATGTGATGTTAGCCTACAAATAAACCTGACTTGACCACGTAAGTCACATGTCACATTTTGATCAATTCTTTATAATACCAAATTGTTTCATAATGACATGGTGTTAGATTAATAGATAAAACATTCTATTAAACTTTATAGTCAAAGTAGTTAACTTTTTTTTCCTACTGATTTGGCTGTAAAATGTCTCACATAACTAGCAGCACCGCACCATAATAGTGTAGCGTCAATTCATCTGACAGAAGATGATGATGATGATGATGATGATGATGATGATAATGATGATGATGGGGTTTTCCAGCTAGTAACTGGTATAAACATGATGATTATCATATCAGGTATGACCAGGTGTCTTATCTGATAAGGAACAAAGCATTCTGTGTACGGCTGCTTGAGATGGAAGGGCAGATGGAAAAATGAGGTTCCGCCTGTAGCATGGAGCGTTTTATCAGGCTGTGTTCACTCACACACACACACTTAGAGGAAACACGTGCACGTGTACCTGTCTCTCTTTCAAGTGCAGGCGTGCATGTCAGGCATGGATGCAGCACGCTGTGGCTGTTTACCTGTGATAAAATATCCTTGAGCTTTCAGATCCCTGCAGCGTTTTCTCACGCTCACCTGAGATCTGAATCAATCTGTTATATAAACCATAGCACCAGATTTAGTGTGATCAGGGCAGATATCATCATCAGCCACCTTCCCTCATTCATAAATATCTGTCAGCAGCAACTTTTAGCGTTAGCCTTTAAAGAGGCGTTAATGCAGTATTTCCTTATTTACATGTCAGGAAGTGATTCATAAAATGCACTGACACACTAAAATGAAGATGAGTTTCAGTCTGGTCATAACTTTCATCAGTATGAAATCTGATGATGTTTTAAGCTGTATTCACCTCACATGTGTTAGTGATCAATAACTTTGATAGATAAAAAAAAGTTTGCTTGTTTAAATGGTGAGTTTTGATCTGATTTCACACAAGTTTTAGTGACAGTGAGACTCTTCATCTGGCGCACTCAGTGTGTCTGTCTCATACACACACACACACACACACACACATAAACACATATATACATATACACACATACACACACACACACACACACACACGTGCACAGCGATCACGGCATGACTCTTAAATATGCAGCAGCTCATGAACATGCTGATTTCATGGGGATGCCATGCTGTGATTAAGTAAGTGGAGCTTCAGACTCTCCCTGTCATGTTCCAACACAGCCACAATAACCAGCATGATAACCAGCACAGCCAGGATAACCAGCATGACAACCAGTACGATAACCAGCATGGCCACGATAACCAGCATGATAACCAGCACAGCCATGATAACCAGCATGACAACCAGCACGATAACCAGCACGGCCACGATAACCAGCATAGCCATGATAACCAGCATGACAACCAGCACGATAACCAGCATGGCCACGATAACCAGCATGATAACCAGCACAGCCATGATAACCAGCATGATAACCAGCACAGCCATGATAACCAGCATGACAATCAGCACGATAACCAGCACGGCCACGATAACCAGCACAGCCATGATAACCAGCATGACAACCAGCACGGCCACAATAACCAGCATGATAACCAGCACAGCCATGATAACCAGCATGACAACCAGCATGATAACCAGCACGGCCACGATAACCAGCACAGCCATGATAACCAGCACGATAACCAGCACGGCCACGATAACCAGCATGATAACCAGCACAGCCATGATAACCAGCATGATAACCAGCACGATAACCAGCATGGCCACGATAACCAGCATGATAACCAGCAAGGCCACAATAACCAGCATGATAACCAGCACAGCCATGATAACCAGCATGATAACCAGCATGATAACCAGCACGGCCACGATAACCAGTATGCCCATGATAACCAGCATGATAAACAGCACAGCCATGACACCCAGCATAATAACCAGCATGGCAATGATAACCAGCATGGCCATGATAGCCAGCACAATATCCAGCATGGCCACGATAACCAGCATGGTCACGATAACCAGCATGATAATCAGCACGGCCACGATAACCAGCATGATAACCAGTACAGCCATGACAACCAGCATGATAACCAGCACGATAACCAGCATGACCATGATAACCAGTATGCCCATGATAACCAGCATGATAGCCAGCACGATAACCAGCATGGCCACGATAACTAGTATGCCCATGATAACCAGCACAATAACCAGTACAGCCATGATAACCAGCATGATAACCAGCACAGCCATATGACAACCAGCACAATAACCAGCACGGCCACGATAACCAGCATGACAACCAGCATGGTAACCAGCACAGCCATGATAACCAGCATGATAACCAGCATGGCCACGATAACCAGCATGACAACCAGCATGGTAACCAGCACAGCCATGATAACCAGCATGATAACCAGCACAATAACCAGCATGGCCATGACAACCAGCATAATAACCAGCACAGCCATGATAACCAGCATGGTCATGATAACCAGCACGGCCATGATAACCAGCATGATAACCAGTACAGCCATGATAACCAGCACGATAACCAGCATGGTCATGATAACCAGCACGATAACCAGCACAGCCATGATAACCAGTATGATAACCAGTACGGTCATGATAAACAGCACGATAACCAACACAGCCATGATAACCAGCATGCCAACCAGCATGATAACCAGCACGGCTGTGATAACCAGCATGATAACCAGCATGGTAATCAGCACAGCCATGATAACCAGCATGATAACCAGCACAATAACCAGCATGGCCACGATAACCAGCATGATAACCAGCATGATAACCAGCACAGCCATGATAACCAGCATGATAACTAACATGGCAATGATAACCAGCACGGCCATGATAGCCAGCATGATAACCAGCACGATAACCAGCATGATAACCAGCACAGCCATGATAACCAGGACGATAACCAGCATGATAACCAGCACAGCCATGATAACCAGGTACATGCTTCATAGTCAGTGGGTGCACAGCTTGACTAAGGTTTAACATGCTTTTTTCTCCTGAGCTTCAGTAAATTCATTTTCACCAGTAAAACACAGTTTACAGCAAAATATCTTTATTGTCTGAAGGACGACTGCTGCTCCGTTCTTACTCTCTTTACCTGGTCTGGTAAAAGGACTGAGCCAGCAGCATGGCTGTCTGTTATACACCTGTGTGGCAGACAGGTGTCTCCTATATGATTTGTTTGATGAAATTATCTATTTTCTGATAAAGTGCCTGTATGGTGATGAAGACAGCTAATGAGAGAAAAATTATAGGTTATCTATCTTGGATATTTTGATTGTATGTTTTCAGAGGCCTCTGTTTGCAGTGTATTGTGTGTAATTGTCTTAATAGGTAATTTGGCGTGGTCGGGGGGAGGAGCCATGCACCTATAAAAAGCGCTCTGACAAAGTGGAGGAGAGGTGCTGTAGCTGTCCTGCTGTGAGAGTGCTGAGCTGGAAATGTAGAACCAGATTTCTTTCTCGTGTAAATAGTTGTTTTGCGGGATTCCAACAAAGGTTTTTCTTCGTACTACTGGACATCGTTTGGTTTGCTGTGCTTTAGTTCTTAAAGTATATTTTTCTTGATTTTTCTGTCGATTTGTGAGTGGACATGCCAGTGTCTTTATACCCTCATTCAGGAACAGAATGAAACTCTAGATGCTGTCTTTCATGATTTGCTCTTCTCAGTCCACGAAAGCTGGTTTCTGGAGTGGAATCTGCACTGTGGACATGATGCTGTTGTCCGCTGAGTTGATGCGTGTTGTGAAGTCTTCTGCTTTCTGTCCATGTCTGGCTGCAGCCCACAGCCACGTTTCTGCCTGTACAGCTAATTATTATCTGCTGATTGTGTTAAATAATCCTGGTCTGGCTGATGATGAGGATTATGCGTGGAGTGTTTTTACATCGTAACTTCAGAGAAACGTCAGAGAAAGCCACAGCACTTTGGATTGATCATACATGAAAATCTCAACATATTTCGTGGCACTCGTTCAGTCTTCCAGTCTTCTAGCAGAGCTGTTTCAGGGCGCTAAATGCCATGTGGTGATGGAGCTCCACCTCCAGCCAAACATAGTTCACTAATGACACAATTACAGCTCAGTAATGATGCACTGCTAAGTCAGCCTCATTCTTCTGCTGCATTTCCTGCTGTGCTCCTTCAGCCTCCTGAGTCTCATGGCTGCAGGTTCAAGCATGACAGGAAGCACATACATGTGCATTTAAGAGCTGACACACAGATAAACACATGCATAAACACACACAAACACACACATAAACACATGCATAGACTGGTTACGGCAAAAGGCATAACCATAAAATGCATCCTTGTTGTGTGCGTAACACGTGTGTGTGTGTGTGTGTGTGATGTTAGCGTGTGTGGCTGATCATTAAGTGTCTCGGCTGCAGTGACCCTGTTGTAGCATGATGCAACACACTTCATTATTTAACATTCAGGTTTTTATCTGGTGTCGTCATGGACATTGATGATAATTCATAAAAAACACATCTAAAACTAAATAAGTGCCATGACAGCTAAAGCTCATTCACAAAGCCCATTACAGCTGTCACTGACACGTTACTGACACATGACTGTCATGTTGCTGACATGTTATTGACATGTTGCTGACACGTGACTGACACATTGCTGACATGTTGCTGACACATTACTGACATGTTGCTGACATGTTATTGACACGTTACTAACACATTGCTGACATGTTGCTGACACGTTACTGACATGTTATTGACACATTACTGACACATTGCTGACGCGTTGCATGATGGTCTCAGGTACCAGGAGTTCACTTCAAAGTGTCAAGACAGAGCATCAGGTTTGACATTTCTGGAACCTGGATGAAGTTGAAGCAATTAAAAAACAAAGCCCATCGAGCCTGCCTTGAATTTAGGCGCTTTGTAGAGCGAATGTCTTCTAAGTTTTTATGGTCCAGACAATGAAAGGAAGCTCTGCCCCCTCCAACCAATGCCGCCAATCTTCTAGGGCTAGTTTAACAGCTAGTAACTCCTGGTACCGATATCATAATTACATTCAGCAGGAGACAGCTTATGAGAAAAGAAGGTGCAAGGGTGGAGCATCCACTTCAACTTCAAACTGCTGAGAGGAATCTGATTGGAATCTGATTTCCTCTACTGGGAGTAGAGGAAAAATGTTCAAAGACGGCTCGTTCTGCTCTGGCGACCACTTGAAAGGAGAAGAAGCAGAGTGAGAGCAGTAAGAGGAGAGGCCATAGTGCTGTCATTGCAATTGAAGCGCAGATAGAAGTTTGCAAAACCCAGGAACCTTTGTAGCTGCTTAGGTGAAGTGGGAACTGGCCACTCAGCCACAGCCTTCACCTTGGTGGGAAATAATGAAATAAGAAATCAGAAATAATGAAACCCGGAAAAGGAATGTGAACACATGAAATTCACATTTTTCAGCCTTAACATACAGGTGATCCTCCAGCAGCCTCTGCAGCACCTTACAGACATGTTATGTGTGTTCCTGAAGAGATCTAGAAAAAAATCAAGATGTCATCCAGGTAAACGAAGACATATTTGTTGAACACATTCCTGAGCAATAATTAGCCAGATTCTGGAAGGCTGCAGGGGCATTAGTTAGCCCAAAAGACATAACCAAATACTCATAGTGCCCACTTGGTGTATACGCAGACTTCCATTTGTCTCCTCTTCTGATCCTGACCAAATGGTCGGCATTGTGCAAATCAAGCTTCGTGAAAACAGTGGCTCCTTGTAAAAGTTCAAAGGGAGAGGAAATGAGAGGAAGAGGATACCTATTCTTGACGCTTAAACCTCTGTAGTTGATACAAGGTCTGAGTGTCTTGTCTTTTTTCTCCACAAAAAAGAATCCTACCCCTGCTGGCGAGGATGAGGGTCTGATGATGCCTGCTGCTGATGCCTCTCTGATGTAATTCTCCGTGGCTTGTGTCTCTGGAGTAGAGAGAAAAGAGTCTTCGCTGAGGACGGGAAGTCCCTGGCAACAGGTCAATAGCACAATCATAAAACCTATGAGGAGGCAAGGAGGCTTTACTGCAAACCTCCTTAAGGTCCATATATTCTGGAGGTAGAAAGATCTGAGAGCTCTGGTAGAGAGGGCTTAACTGGACAGTCTCAGGTACGGAAGTCTTTAAACATTTAGTATGGCAGTTCAATACCCAACCCAGAATATTCCCTGAACCCCAGTCAATCTGTGGGTTGTGAACCTGTAACCACAGGAAAGCAAGAATGAGGGGAAGTTGGGGCGAGTCAATAATGTGGAAGTGAATAAGTTCATGATGATTACCTGAGATTGCAGGTAGCACCGGCGTGGTAAGGTCATAACCCACTGATCAGCTGATCAGTTCATTTAAATGGAGAGTTTTGGTCTGACACATGTTCTCCTGTCACTCTGCATTCTCATCTACGCCACTGTGCCCCTCACACACACGAATGCACATGTGCACGAATGCACGCATGCACCCCTGCCCCCGTGCATAGCGGCCACACACTACTGCAGCTAATATGCACATTTACCTGTTACCATAGTATCAATCTTTTAAAAATGTGGAGCTCTGAAGCAGAATTTATGTGTCTTTGCCGGTTTAAGGTGTCAGTTTCTCTTTAAAACCAGATGAATCAGGATAAATTGTGAGTCTTAAATATGAAGCAGCTCATTAACATGATGATCTTTACTGGCTTTTACGTAACAACAACGCTACCTCAGTGTGACACTGATTAGGAAAGTTATGTGAATGAGCTTCAATTATCACTGCATGTATTTAGTGTGGCTGTGTGTGGTTATTGTGATTTTTTTGTGGCTCCAAAGCCACACATTGAGACACCTGATATGACTAGAAGAGCCACACATGTGCAGACAAAGAGCCGCAGGGATGGACACCTCTGGTCTAGGAACAAGCACAGTGTGTATGAATCTTTAGAGACATAAGAGATCCAGATGCTACCATTAAATTTACTATCAGTCTCAAACAGGTCTTAATTTTTCTGCGTTTTATGAATCTGCTGACATGGATGTGAGGAAATACTGAGGAAACGACACTGTCAAGACAAACACGAAAAGTGGCTGGTAACCGACATGAATGAGAGAATGTGGTTCTGTGAGACGCTAATATGAGGCTAAGCTCTTAGCCACATGCTAAGTTTGGCACAGTGTTTTATGAATTAGTGTGAAGACTTGAGCTGAGTTCATTGTAACTCGGAAGTGGGAAGGCAGAACGCGGAATTCCATCATTTCTGAGCACCGTGCATCCAAGTTAAAGAGGGAGATAACATGGACGCCTCCATGAAAACTTTACTTTTGTTTGTTCTGTCAGACCAAAAGAAGCTACGTTTTAACGTTTAAGACTTATTTACCTTTTCAAAACAACTCCTGCATTTTCAGTGTTGCATGCTTAACCTGTTACTGATGTTGATTGATCACAAACAAAAAATGTTACTAGACATTCATTTATGAATAGAGTAGTCACTGTTTAAGGTGTGAGCAGCCATGCTGACATGACGTCAACACTGAACTCAGGGTTCAGGAACCTCGCCCGACTTTCCAAGTAGGAATTCTGAGGTGTTTTCTCTGATTTCTCCCAGTCAGAGATGGAAGTTCTGAGTGAGATGAACGCAGATCTCTGCTACCTCAATGACTATGGGAATTTTGTATTTTTGGAAATTATTCTCAAAAATGCTGTGTTGCATCACCCTTAGATCTGAGTCAGACAGGATTAGTATTCCAGTAGGAGGGAGGCAACAAAAAGATTTGGCCTGTACTTCCTGGCAGCTAAACTTTGTGTTTCATACAACATTTTAGCCATTGCCGCATATTCCATAAGAAAAGCATATCACCAAAAACTCAGATGACCAGATGAACATTTACAGCATTTACATTACAGAAGGATGAATGAGTGAACATGTTTCGTAAAAGTGGAAAAGGGAAAAATAGAATAAAAGCACTGATCATATAATAATTATATAATACATATAAAATGACTCCACCTCCAGACAAAGAATGTATTGTAAATGGAGCTGAAGCCAAATAATTCAGGTCCTTTCCATTTGACAGTGTATTCAAAGGTGAACAGAATTTGAAGACTTGTCGTAAGCTGTAATTCTCCACCAGCTGTCACTCCAGTTTCCTCTGCTCAGTCACCTGACATGCTCACCTGCATCGCCAGCCGTCTGTTCATGAAAACCCATCACTTCGCCTTGGTTCTTTGCCAGATTCTGGATGTATTGTTGTTGCTGCTGTTTGCCTGTTTGCCAGAAGCGTTTGGAACTTTGCTGGTATTTTGACCGTGGATTAGTCTGCCTCCGCCGTCTTAGCAGGATTAGCTAGCCTTTAAAGGTCTGAACCAATTTTGGTCTCAACAATCTCAATGAAGAAATGAGGCATATGAGGCTATAAATAGGTGCAATTGGTTCAAATCTGAATACATTTTAAAAACTATAGAGGGAATTATAATTTTTAATGTAAAAGCTAAACATTTACTTTAACCAGATGCCATTAAGAATAAAGACCACTAACACCTNAAGAAAAAAAAAAAAGTTCATCCAATGTTGTTTGTTCCAACGGTGCCCTGACTCCTGACTATTTAGCTATTTAGAACATTTTCAGACATGCAGATCGTTTGCTTTGGTCTAAATCGGGACTAAATTGTTCCATTGCTGCATTTACCACTTGGTTTGTTTCAGTTTTACACAGGAAAATATCCAATCAAACCAAAATATATCAGCAAAAGTCATGAACATGTGTTCAGGTTAGCGTGTGCTTGTATGTTGTCAGCATGTTGCTCCATTCTCCTGTTCAGTGTGTGAAGGCAGCATCTTCTTCACATCCTGTGAAGCAGCATGTGGTTTTCCACACGTTGTCTTGAAGTCAGATTCAGCTTCTGCTGTCGTAGTTTTCTTCTTCATGGATCAGATGATGCTATGACTAGGAAAGGATCCACATTCATCTTTGTTACTCTGATTTACTTTGACACCATAGAAACTACTTCCTGTTTGGAGTTTCTTTCTGACCAATGAGCAGAGAGAGTGTTGTCACATGACTTTAGCTGTTATATTTTGCTTTGACTTGATGTATTTGGACCAGAGCAAAGAGACTACAGGTCTGAAAACACCTTAAAATAAAATTGTTAAAACATAGTTTTAAAATATAATTTAAACTGATAAATTGAGGAGCAAACATGTTAGTTCCTCCTGGATGGAATTCTGTCTCTCACAGAGCAGCACTTTTCTGGTTCCCTCTCATTATTTTTATCATGTTGTGATGTTTGGGTGTTTTGCACTTTGGGAACAGGATGGACCTCAAAACCAAACGGTCACATTGTCACATTAACAGAACAATTTGGTGCTTATCAAGCTGCCATAACTAAAGGTTAAATGTTTAAAAGCTACATGTTTAAAACACATTTTCAAGTCTTTCAAATTTACTGTTTTTTTTTTTTTTTTNTTTTTTTTTTTTTTTGTTTTGTTTTGTTTTGTTTTGTTTTTTGGATGGAGTCTGTGGTCTTGTTGCGTTTCATTAACCATCGTCCTCTCTGTCTTCCAGAGTCTGCAGCTCTCCTCTCAGGGACAGTCTTCTGCAGTCCTTCTCCGACCACCGGACTGCCTGGCATCTCTCATCCACACATTCCTTTTTCCACCTTCCCCCGCCATGAAAGGCCTCTCAAGTAGTCGGGGCCACCATCATGTGGTCACCTACGAGCCGTCTTATGATCCACTGGGTCACCAACATGTCGACCGCAAGCCATATTTGATCAGTCAGATGGACATACCCGTGCCCGTCCCCATGCCGCATCCAGCTGAACTGTCCTACTACAATGCTCAGCGAAGCCCTTACCCCTCTGACAGCAACGTCATTGTCCCATACGGAACCTTTCCAAGGAGGTGTCACTCCACTTCCTCATCCCACCATCCTGAGGTAAAGGATGAGTGTATGGCCATGGTACCATATGTAGGAGGAGGAGGAGGTGGTGGAGGAGGAGGAGGAGGAGGATTTAA
>VXCM01004750.1:28870-49230 GCA_014773175.1 Lucifuga dentata
GAGGAGGAGGAGGAGGAGGAGGAGGAGGTGGTTATGGCGGTAAAACGCCCACTCGGGTACCTGCAAATTTTGCAGACCCATTTGAGCATCAGCCATCATTTTCCAGGGATGGCTACCATACACTGCAGTACAAACGTGGAGTGCTGGCCCACAGTGGGGGGATGGGGGCCAACAACAACAACAATGACAGCCCGGGGAGGATCCGTCACCTTGTTCACTCAGTCCAGAAACTCTTCACCAAGTCACATTCACTGGAGGGGCCACACCACACACAGTCCAAGGGGGGTAATAATGGGAGTGTTAATGGTGTTGGTGGTGGAGGTGGAGGTGGTGGTGGTGGTTCCAGGGCCAGCCCAGAAGGTGAAACTCCACCGGTGGGAGTGAGACACCGGAAGCGCAGCAAGAGCCGTGAGCGCTGTCGATCAGCAGAGCCCAAGCATCGCGGCCACCACCACCACCACCACCTGCTCCATGGCTCAGCTTCAGCACCGGGCTCCGGATACTGGAGCTCAGATGACAACTTGGAACGGGAGCTGTGTCTCTACCACCCCCACCACCACCAACCTCCACCGTCACCCTCACCTTCCGTTTCCCCATCGCCCATCGCCATGACAATGGGCCGCTACCCTGGCAGCAACCCTGACAAGTTCCCCCAGGCTCCCCTCCCTGGTCTACCATCCTCACAGTCCCAGACATATTTCATGATGGACCCTTATAGCACACTCAATGAGCACACACACCCACAACACCACCCCCACCCCCACCCCCACACCCACACGCACACACACACACACCACAGTCACACACATCACCATACTGCACTCAAAGGCTCCCGGAGCAACCCCGATGTGAAGTATGCAGCGCCGTCAGCATGTATGCCAGTTAGTGGTAGCAGCAATAACAGCGGTGGAGGTGGTGGCGTTATCGGTGGAGGAGGTGGCCCCTTGATGCCACTCAGTCTGGTGGACGGGCCCCTTGCGAAGAAAGGGGCGTGGTCATCAAGCCTAACGGTGAGCAGGGCCCAAGAGTTCTACACCAACAACAGCAGCCACAACCAGCTTGGAAGCAGTGCAGGATCCGGTAACCTAAACCTAGATAGAGCTCTAGTCAAATCTAAGGGCAGTCAGCAGCAGGAGCGCACTTGCCATTTCTTACAGGTAAATAAATATCCCTGATTCCCATCCAAACCAGTCAAATCACCTTCTCCTCTCTGTTGACCCCCTTTTCTCCACAACTTACTTTCCTCATCAATGTTTCCTTTAAGCCAGCGGTGTCCAGCCCCGTGTGAGACGACGGGCTCTCAGTCAAACCAAACACTAAACAACGGATTAGCTGTTATTTAAGACTAAACCAACTATAAATTAGTGTTTGCATTACAATTTCTCATACACTTCCTGCTGCATTAAGTGAAAAGCTTTGCAGTTTACTGTTTATTGATCCCCGTAGGGGAATCTGCTAAGCACTATGAGACACAAACTTCAAGTTACGTTGAGAGGCAACAGCAAGCGTTACTGATGAAACCATTCATTTTCTCTTCTAGGACTTAAAGCTCAGTGTAGTGTGAGTTATTAATTAAATATCGAGACAATAAATCAGCTACATATGTTCCATGTCTCCAGTAATTCAGTTAAATGGATGCTGTGTTGCCAGGTAGAATAGGGGTCAGATGCAGAATACGAAGCTGAAGGACCAGAATGACACTTTTGGCAGACGACACCTCCCACGTGGAAAATGTAACTTTGTCGATGTTCATACATGATGTTGTCTTGAACCAAAGCCCAGGCGCTTTATTTTTTCAGGTCCCTGTGGCCATCTTTGTTGCTGTAGCGTTTGGTTAGAATGACAGCACGTTCGTGTCTGACATCATGGCTGGATATCGCTGGCTAAGGCTGGGGACAAACTGGAGGATTATTGATCGGGTCATCATTTCACACGTCTTTACAGCAGCGGGTGGGGGTAGGGTGGGGGTGTCAGAACCAGTTGACCGAGCATTAGCTGCCAGTAATATTCAATCTTAACTATATCCATAAAGTTGCAGGCTGATGTTGGCGAGTCTGATCATTTTAAACATTGCTGAAATTTAAGTGAAGTCAAGTGAAAAGACAAAACTGGCCGTGTTGTGATTTGCACTGCATGTGTTGGACTCCGTGTTGTTGGACTCAGCAGGATTGTCTGTTCCGTCCAATGTGTCAAGCTCCTAAACAAGCACCTGGCTTTATGACAGAAGAAGCAAACTGATAAAGAATCCAACGCAGCATCCAATACAAGACTGCGTGAAATGAAGTGAAAAAATAGCGCAGCCACCTGAGAAATCACTGTAATATTGTTATGGCATGTTTTATTGTACTTCCATTCGTATGAATACTGTGGAGACGTTCTCAGAACAGTGGCTGGCTTTGATTTTTATCATGACAGTAAATATGAGTCAGCAGCTTTATAAGACTAGGTTTTACTTGCTGTAAAAAGCTGCTGCAGTGCTGCCGAAGACGCGCACACATTTGTATTGAGTGTTGATGAGCACCAGGGGGCGCTATGTAGCTTTGCAACAGAAGCAAGCCATTCAGTCTAAAAGGAGAACTCTAGACAGTAAAAACCCTAAATTTCTGCACACGTAATGTTTAGCATAAGGAGCGGAACACTAGTTAAAAATGAACTGCTTTAATAACATTAACGTCTGTGGTCGCATTAATGCAAATGCGGACAAACATTTAATTTTTTTGTATATTTAGTTTTTTCTCATATAATTAAATATAAATAATTTTAGAACTCCACTAATCTTTGCACTGTAAATGTTGTTTTTAGAGCTGGCCAACTCAATGATTTTTAACAACTCCCTAAGCTAAATCCATTTTGTACAGTGGCTATGTAGCGTTAGCTTTAGCCACATGGTTTGCACCGCAGCTTGTAATTAGTACAAAATGGAAGCAGTCAGAACAGATTTTCTCATCCAGTTTGTAACAAGAGGGAAGCTTTGAATGGCGCTAACGCTGAATTTTAAACCAGCTGAGCTCCAAATGTCACCGGAGAAACGACAAAAACGCTCAGGCTCAAACACACAGCCCAGTAGCTAAAGCAGCTTAGCGGTTATCTCGCTGAGCTTCCTGCACTCTGTAACTTCCTGTTAGCAGCCAGACATTTCAGCCAACGCTCTGGGTCAACAGGAAGTCCACAACGCAGCTTGCCATTCCCTTTGGTTTCACAGGACGTCCCACAGTAGATAAGTAGTCAACATTTTGTATATGAATCATTTACCAGCAGGACAACTGGCAAATTAGATTAAAGAAATGGACATAAGCCATAAACGTCACAGCTGAAGCCTGGTGGCTGAAAACTAAATGAGCGTGTTGGTAAAAACACGTTGCCACGGAGCAAACCTTTACTGCTGCACTATTTAACGCTGCTCACGCATAAGCAGCCTTAGTGTAATGTCAACAGATGTCTGCACTTTCTAAATAATATTCAAAATGTTGTCTAGGAGTTTAAAGTGCGAGGCATTTATCACGTGTGGCAGAGGTTAGTGAGAACTCCTCAGCTACATCATGTGTCTGCCACATGGGGATCTGAAGCCTTTCAGATGAGTGCACTTTAAAGGACCATACTGGTGATTTTGTTTGCGCCCAATAAATACTACCCACGCATATGTTATGTCCCAATGTAAAGGCGCAGTCATTTTTAATTTCTCAGTAAAAGCCTTCTTCTCCTGGAACTATGTTCCCTGACAAAGACAGACATTTTTTAGCTGCTTCATTTGCTGAAAAAGTTCTATTTAAGTGATGTTTAAATTGAACACGGCTGCAGGAATCCAGCCTGAGTCCAACAGAACACAGTTATCATGAATTCTGGTAGATTAGAGGATTTAGTAATGAGGGGAGTGAATACTTTTTCACACAGGCCTAGCTGGTATAATAGAACTTTTTTTTTTTTTTTTTTTNTTTTTTTTTTTTTTTTTTGCTTCAGTAAGTAAAATTATCATTTAAAAACTGTATTTTATGTTTGCTATATTTGTATTTTATGTATGTTAGATTTTTTTTTTTTTTTTTTTTTTTTTTTTTTTTTTTTTTTTTTTTTTGGAAGACCTGAAACAGTTTAGTATGAGATACACACAAACAGAGAAGAAATCAGGAGGGGTCAAATATTTTTTCACAGCACTTTACCTCTCCAGCTGTATGTTTTGGAATATGGTTGGCAGTAATGTAACATGTATGTGGATTATATTTATTTGGGCTCAAACATGCAAAATCACCAGTATGCTCCTTTAAGACTGGTGATTGCGCTTTAACTTCCTTGACCTGGATGACTGAGATGACCCCTCACAGCCAGTTCAGAATGTTCTAGTACGTCCACAGCCTTAGAGGGAACATTGCTGCACCACCAGCCTATTACTCTGACCTCCAAACCCCCCACTGCCACCTCCTTCTCCTCCACCACTCCTCCTCCTCCTCCCTCCCTGTCTTTCCTCCACTCACCCAACTCACCCCCTTACTTTTTGATCCGCCCAGTCCCCCAGCACCCACTCACATTCACCTCCACCTTTTCTCCCTCTTGATTTGGAGAGCCTCCCTCTTCCTTCTCCTCTTCCACCTTCTTTCCTCCTTTTGAGTTGAAGAGAGCAGTAAGTGCAGAGCCAGTAGCAGCCTTACTCTCTGAATGCTAGGTACCAACATGACTTCATGAAGACCAGCATCCTTTCCTGTAGACCTCACTTTTATTTTAGCCGGTCTTCCTGCTGATTTTCTTGGTTTCCTTCCTGTTTTTGTCTTGATGTGTCTGTGCTGTTCTCTGTTGTCTGTTGTGTCCAGCTACGTTTTGGGGATAAATACTTGTTTAAATACGTGTTTTTAGAAATTCAGTAAATTTGGTTGCAATTGAGCTGAAATTTAAACTGGTTAAGGTTTGACTTTATGGTTTTTATGAAATTGCCTTCTTTCCATGTATTTTAATTTGAACTTAGTTCCAAATTTAGTGGAAATGTGGCTGTGATGCCACCAACAAAAAGTTATGAGCATAAATTCTTTGTTCGGATCAGTCATTTCTAATTTGTAGCAGCCAGAAGAAAGACAGATTAAAGAAATGAGGAAGACAGCAAGGCAAGAAGGAAGGAGGGTTAAAAAAAAGAACCAATAGGAAGGAAGGAAGGAAGGAAGCCAAGAAGGGCAGATTGAAAGAGAAAAAGAAGCCAGAAAGGAAGGAAGGGTTATACGTTGATGTCTGTCTTCCTCCGATGTTTATGACTGTAACTGATTTTAACTGGTTTAGTTGCTGAACGTGGCTAACGTGGCTAACGTAGTGTGGTGCCTTCCCGTAACAGAACTAGCATGTCCTTACAATGACAACACAGAATAACCAAAATACATGACAAGAAGGAAGAAAAAAATGAAGGAAGGAAGGAAAGAAAGAAAGAAAAGGAGATTACCTCAAATAGGAAGTCAATTTTCAATCTGTACACATTAATTTGTTTTTCACACAGACTTAATAAATACATGAGGACAAAGGAAAGTTTTATGAGAGAAAAACATTTTGGTGGGAAATTCAAATAAATGTCATGAAACAAGTAGAAAGTGTGATAGAAATAAGCAGTTCAGTTTTGTGTGACAAAACTGCTTTAAAAAGTCAAACAGCATCCCCAGCACTGCTGCTGCTCTGTGTAATCCTGTGTGTGTGTGTGTGTGTGTGTGTGTGTGTGTGTGTGTGTGTGGTGGGGGGTGGGGGGTATATATGAGGAATACACCATTATAGTCACATTTACATGACCACTGAAAGGATTAATGCTTCTTTGAAGTGATTTGTGAGGTTTTGTGTTGCCGTGTGATGCAGCAGGCAGTTTCTTCTGCATTTCTGTGGCGTTTCTGACCTCATCTGACGTTCTGTGCATCATTAAGCTCGCGCATTTCAGTATCCAGCAACCCGTGTGGGCAGCAGAGTCAATGTTTCACACTCATTCTCTCACTTTCTCTGCTCGTTTCTCTCTCTATATCGCTCTTTCCTCAGTCAGCAAGCCACTGTGAGATTCATTTATCAACTCTCAAAGAAAATGCTGCAGTCGTGAGCAGGTTCAACTCAGTTTTTGGCATTTTTAAAATTATGATTTGGAATTTTTCAAACAACAAAAATATACAAATATATTTTTTTTCTGGGCGTGGTCCGTATGTTTGAGCAGTCTGATCTCTGGTTTCCTCTCCTCTCACTGCAGATCTCATAATATGGTTTGCAGCAGAAATCTAACCATGATAAACACAAACTACCTTTATTCAGATCAGAGTTTCACCTATGAAAGTCTCATGGTATTTAAAATGATGTCCTCAACCTAATCTGATCTAATCTGCCAATCCCTGGGCACTGTCCCTGACCTCCAAGTAACATTGTAAAACCTTGTCAGCCAAGAAAAGTTAAAAATGTCCGGAGCCTTCAGCATGTCAGGCTGAATTTCATGCGCCTCTTGCCACTGTAGAGCTTTTAAACTACCTCAGTGACATCTGCCAGAGAGATGCAAGCCAACCTCCAAGTCCTAAGGCTCTTTCTTCTGCTTAGAGGATGTTAGTCAGGTTCAGGAGTTTAACAAAGTGCTCTTTCCACCATCAGACAAGAATAATTTCTGCTTCTGTGACCACAGAAGCTGTAGGAGTCTCCCAGGCTGCCCGGGACCAAATGGTCTGTTTAATCCTGGACACCCTCCAGTCTTTGTCTCTGTATTGGGAATCTGTCCTTGAAAATCAAAAAGTGATGACGTATAGCCTTGGTGGAGCCCCAAACACATCGCTTGCTTTACTGCTGAGCATGCCAAACGGCTCTGGCCTCCATAAGACAGGAACCGCATGGTTTATAACAACAGCAACGGCAGCCATAATTCCACAGAAGCCTGACGGTTTGACAACTATCCGCATATAGTGGCTACTAAATAAATAAACCCCCATTTAACAATTTTGAAATTTTGTTAACCTAAAGCCTAAAAATAAAGTGCAAAAACAAATCCATATTTTTTCTAGCTAATCTGCACAAAATACTTAGTTTTCAAAAGTTAGTTTGAAAAAGTTTCTTACATTAATTAAAAATAAACAATTACAATAATCTATGTTTAATAAGTATGCACCCCTTTTAACATTGTTATAATCACACTTAAAGTATCTCAGGAACAACCTCCTGCCTTCAATTCACCTTCTAGATCACATGATAACTTAATGGTCCAACATGTTTGGAGTCACAGCAGTTAACTAGAGAACTGAGCAGCTGATTGGTCCTTCAGACAGGAAGTGAAGTCAAACACAAAGACAGCACCACAGGTTCAAAGACCTTCAAAACAAGTCGTCACAAAGTTGTGGAAGGACCCTTATCAGGTGAGGATAGAAACAGATTTCCAAGGCTTTGAATCTACCTGGAAGCTCTATTAAGTCCATCATTAAGAAGTGAAAGTGCAGCACCTGATGAAATCAGGATGTCCATCAAAGCTACGAGACAGAAGACAACAGGTCAGAGAGACACCGGGAATCCAACCGGCAACCTAGAAAGACCTGCAGGATTCAATGTCCAACAGAGGACAAGATGTGCATCAAACAACAATATCAAAGATGCTGCAGCATCTGGTGGAAGAAGAAGGAACTTTCTCACAAAGATCCATCTGGGGTCTGACTGAAGTTTGCCCAAAAATATGGGACTCCAGTTGGACACCCACCATCTGATCCAGCTTTCCACCAGGTGCTGACCTATTGACAGTTCTGCTACTCTCTTCCATTCCAGCACATTTTCCACAGATCTGATGATGCAGCCACAAAGTCAATCATCAGTCTTTGGCCTTGGCTGTTATGGTACCAGGTACATTATTAGTCCATCATGTGTGCCATCAACAATCCATGACTTCTGAAGGACTTCCTGTTTCACCTCTCGCTCTGTGAGGAGAGCCCTCAGCACGGACCGAGTATCCTTACATCTGCCTGAGAAGTGCAGAAGAGGAGAGTTCAACACCCATCCTGGAGTCTGGTTCCTGGTGCTCCGTGTGAAGGTGAGCCCAACTACAGCTAATTACCAGCAGCTCTGGCTCCTTTTCCTGTTTCCTGTCCAAAGCCAGGAGTTATCCTCCAAGTTACCTGCTTTCACCTGGTGCCCAAACAGTAGTGTACCCAACCCTTATGTCATTCCTACCAGGTGGTGGGTCCACATGGGAGCAGTCCTGTCTTGATGTTTGGGCTGAGTCTGGTTAATAACAGAGAGATTTGGGGTTATCTGCATGTCATAATTTTCCCACCAACTCTTTAACATGACAGCATTCTGACATTTACGTTCACAGGAGAGCGTTTTCCAAAAGCACCATTTGAAAGATGCCAGTTTAGTGGAAGTCAAGAGGAAAAATGTTTTCCCATGTAGCTGCCATGTGGACGTGACTGAACAACTCTCCCTTCACTAACCTCAGCGCAGGTGTATCTCTGACTGTTCAGGGTTATCCCCAAAAGCACTCAGTGGTGAATCAGATTTATTGAAACATCAGTTGTCCAATCAAATATCACATATTGTTAGCATGTAAACAGCTAGCAGGCTCTACGAGGAATGATCTTTGCCAAAGCTGCGAGCTCTGATTTGAACTCTGATTGTCAAGTGTCAACTTGACAAAGCTCTATGCTGAAAACACCATACAGACATAGTCTGACGACAACATCTTTCTGGAAGGTATATAATGCAAAGCACACACACGCACAAAAAAAAAAAAAAAAAAAAAAAAAAAATCTAAATTCAAATGCTCTGAACATGAAGGATGGCTGTGAAAGTCTGCATCAGGCTGTGAGGAATCTCTGATTAACTTCAAACAGCACAGCAGAGTTGGTGCTCAGGTTGTGTTGAGTCGACACATTAAAGCTTCGCTGTACTCCTTTTATGCCAAATTATTATCAAACAGCAGAAATGCTGTTGGCTGCACATTTTTTCTAACCCTTTATTTCTAAAGCTGCTGCCTGAAGCCATCAAAGTGGCCAAGTGTTGCCAAGGAAACAGTCTTCATCCTGCAGCACCAAATCCACAGATTTGTACACAGGTATCTTACACACTGATTCATTTGAATGTCACATATAAAGCGATACGTTGATACTCATAATTTCATTTTAAAACATAAAAATGACAGATAAATTAGGGTTAGCTGAAGCCACTTAATCTAGTGATGTAAAGAATTCAGAGCGTTGTAACGTTGAGCTGGTAGAGCGAGCGGCGCTGCAGAGGAAGCGGCACTGCGTGGGTGAGAGGTGCTGCTGATGCCACTGCAGCTGCCTTCTTTCCCCACGCTCGCTTTTTATAGCCAAACTGCTCATTTGTGTCTCTTTGACGTCACACGCGTACACAGACAGCAGATCTAATCGTCTCCTTCCCCTCAGTGATTCATATATTATTAGTCAGAGAAGCAGGACGTTCCCCTGCTGTCTGTCTCCGTTAGTCTGTCAAATCCTCACATTCTGGCAGCAGCAGAACCACTGCAGCAGCTTCTATACTAAAGACAAAACGCAAAAATCTGTTGAAATAAAGTAAACTTACATCTTGGTGTATGTGGAGGATGTCTTTTTGACTGCTTTTAGCAAAACTATGTCCAGGGAAGCTGATTTGTGTTGAAATATAGTCATTAAACAACACTTATCGCTCTGAAGCTGAAGCTAAAACTTTTTGTTTTTTTAGCCAAATTTAGTCTAGTTATAACAGACACCTCGTTAGCTTTTTCCCTTCAACTGACAGGAGGCTCAGGCGTGATCATCGGTGCTGAGTGTTCCATTGTTGTCTATTTGGAGCTGATTTTCCTCTCTGTGCTGCATTCAAAGTTGAACCACATTCAGCTTTGACCCACCTGTCGGTTTCCCAACACGCAACCACTGAGAGAATAGTTGTTTGTGACATAAGCAGAAGCGACACAACAACGGAGGAGAGGTTCATAACCTGCAGTTTCCTGAGTTGTGTGACACGACTTTAAAATGGTGCCGCGATCTGTACAGAAAGGTGATTACACGGTGAAATGTCAGACCAGGCTCGGAACACCGCCACGCTTCTTGACACGTGTTGCTACATCGGTTCTCCGTTTCGTGTGCTGATCATCTGGAGTGTAAGCAGCGAGGTGAGCGGCGTGCAGATCGCTCTCCGCGCCGCAGCTACGTCACGTGAAAGCAGCATTTCTGGAACGTGCTGCTTCACCTGCAGCGATGAACGTCAACTCTGCAAAAAAAAAGCAGCATGTAAACAGCTAGCAGGCTCTACGAGGAACGATCTGTGCCAAAGCTGCGGTTTCCTGACCACAAAGAAGACTTCGTATGTTCATATGAAATTTAATGTGACACACGTTCCTGATTTCACATTAAATCAGGTTTCTATACATTAACTTAAATATTTATTCTATCTAATATTCAGATACATGAACATATACAAGCAAATGAAGTCTAAAACTGACTGGCATATAGCACATCAATCATCTGGAGGTCAGAGGTCAAAAACATGAACAGGCTTTTTGTCTGTCATGAATAGTGTTTTCCTGCAGCAGAGGTATAGCAAAGTAAAATCTGTCATCCTTAAAGTGATGCTAAACATCACCTTATTAAAGCGCAGCAGTCTGAGCATTAAGACGCTGCTGCATCACTTCCTGTTTTCAGTCTTTAACAACCTATAAGTACCTGTCCAGGTGTAGCCTGCCCCTCACCCAATGAATGCTGGGACAGAATCAGCCCATGCCCTGGATAACACACTGGATGATTTCCTAATGCACAAGAAATGATAATTAGGCATTAAATAAGGTAGATAAGGTAATTAATTAATTAATAATAATTATTATAATAATTAATAATTAACTAATAAGGTAGATTGAGTTTTTGATGGTTGTATCTAACAGCCTCAATCAGCTCATTTATTAAACGATGTACAAGGTTGAGTTAGGCTGAGGTCAGGCTGAGGTCAGGTTGAGTTAGGCTGAGGTCAGGCTGAGGTCATGCTGAGGTCAGGCTGAGGTCAGGGTGAGTTAGGCTGAGGTCATACTGAGGTCATGCTGAGGACAGGCTGAGTTAGGCTGAGGCCAGCCTGAGTTAGGCTGAGGTCAGGCTGAGGTCATGCTGAGGTCAGGCTGAGTTAGGCTGAGTTAGGCTGAGGTCAGGCTGAGGTCATACTGAGGTCATGCTGAGGTCAGGCTGAGTTAGGCTGAAGTCAGGCTGAGTTAGGCTGAGGTCATACTGAGGTCATGCTGAAGTCAGGCTGAGTTAGGCTGAGGTCATACTGAGGTCATGCTGAAGCCAGGCTGAGTTAGGCCGAGGTCATACTGAGGTCAGGCTGAGTTAGGCTGAGTTAGGCTGAGGTCATACTGAGGTCAGGCTGAGTTAGGCTGTTAGGCTGAGGTCATGCTGAGATCAGGCTGAGTTAGGCTGAGGTCATACTGAGGTCAGGCTGAGTTAGGCTGTTAGGCTGAGGTCATGCTGAGATCAGGCTGAGTTAGGCTGAGGTCAGCCTGAGTTAGGCTGAGGTCAGGCTGAGTTAGGCTTAGTTCGGCTGAGGTCAGGCTGAGGTCAGGTTCATGTCCTCTGTGGACATGTTGAATCAGAAAAGCTAAACCTCTGCTTTGACAGATCTCATTTAAAGAATTAAACCTTCCATTTAAATAAACTGATCAGCTGAGTGTTTTTATCTATCAAAGTTATTGATCACTAACGCATGAGACAAACACGGTTTAAAACATCATCAGATTTCATGTTGATGAAATTTACCATCATACTGAAACTCGCCTTCATGTTAGCGTGTCAGTGTATTTAATGAATCACTTCCTGTCATATACATAAGGAAATACTGCAGTAAGGTTATTTTCAGCACAGAGCCGGTACCAGGTTCTGTAAACGGTAAAAGATGCCGGTACCAGGCTCTGTAAACGGTAAAAGATACCGGTACCAGGCATTTATGAATGAGACGTGGAGATATTTGCCCTTTGTGACACATTAAATCTGGTGTTCTGTTTTATGAAAAAAACAAAACAAAACAAAAAAAAACCCCTCATTGTCCTTTTTATGGCACAAAACGAAGTGGCACAGTATTATATTCAGTATTATATAGTATTACATATAGTATATAGTATTACAATATTATTACAGATATTGACATTATCTTACACATCCTCATATCTGTTTGTAAATCGAGTTGTGTGTGTTTATTACTAAGGTTATGATAATATCACAAACATTTGATAAGAGGTTTGACTGAATCTTGGAGGAAGTTGGGTTGTGCGCCAAGAAATAATGAATAGTTTTTGGTCACACTAAGGATCAAATAGCGCCACCGTGTGGACATTTATTAATCACGTTATATGGCTCATAACACCCGAGCCATGAGATGTAGAAGCAAAATGTTTTTATTTTTTTTTGTTTCTAAGTTCAGCAGGAAGTGACCAGTATGAACCATGTCTGAGAAAGATGTTTTAATATTTAATAGATGAACCGTTTTAAGATTTTGGCAAAATATGTTTTTTATTCACTATAAGAAACTTGGTACATATTTGGATCAGAGAATAAAAGTTATTCAGTTGTTTTTAATATTTCATGCTGGTTTCCTGTAATTGGTTGGTAAATTCTTGGAGGCGTGGCCTATTTCACATATGAACTTTCACGTTTGGTCTATGGCAAGATGATAAATGTAACCGTCTCAGAGTGAAAACTGGCTGTCAGCGCTGTTTTTATTCTCCAAAAATCATCATCAGAGCGATTATCTGTCAGTGTGGAATTTCATCCAAAAACAGATTAAAATACTAATAATAATAAACATTTTCAGTTGCTAAAATAAGCAATGATGGATAAAGTACCTCGAAGCTGTACTTGAGTAAAAGTCCAAATAACTAAATTACTTTGTTACAAGTAAAATCCGCCCTTTAAAAAAAACTTAAAAGTAATTAAGGAGCCATTGTTAATGTTATTTAAGTATCAAAAGTATTATTTTGATAATAAATGTATTTAATTGTTGAAAGTAAAAGTAAATTTGTTTTGCAAAATTAAACTTAACTATAGTTTTGAGAGCACTTAGCGTTATTAGTTATTACAACTAAAGATTGAATTATTAGCCAGCGATATTTAACAAACGTGACATAACTCACATCGTCTGAGTCAAACATACGTAAGAATGACTCAGGCGTCTGCCGCAGTCACAGTAATGTGTTGATCTTCACGTCTGTCAGGACAACATATCTCACGCTGCTAACATATGTTACCGTTAGCTTAGCCACTATAGTAACACTTACGCTAGTCTGCTGTCTGAATATGAAGAATCCACCACAAACTTTTAAAGACTTTATTTTGCAGCGAGTAACAAACACGTACTTAAACAAAAAGCAAAACTGTAAAATTATATAGTTTATCAATGTAGTTTCATTTAGAAATGAAAAATGCTTACTAAAATATAAATACTCAAAGCACAAATTCTCCACCGGAATACTTATGTACTGTAACAAAGTATTTTGAAGCGTTACAGGACTGTACAGCAGAAGTCTGCTCACTCTTCTTATCAGCTCTCAGGCTGCTGTCACACACGCACACACACACACACGCGTGGCTTTGGTTCAGTCTGATAGCTAATTAACATAAAACAGTGTGTGTGTGTGTGTGTGTGTGTGTGTGTGTGTGTGTGTGTTTGAGGGTGGAGCAGAGCCAGCTATCAGATGAGTTTAGAGTTCTGTGTTTTGTGTCTGGTTGTTGGTTGTGTGTATATCGTTGTATCGTGTTGTGTGTGTCTTATCATGTTGTGTCGTGTGTATCGTGTTGTGTGTCATATATTGTGTGCCGTGTGTTGTGTCTTGTGTGTTGTGTGTATCACTGTGTTGTGTGTGTTGTTGCGTTGTGTTATGTGTGTCATGTCGTGTGTGTCATTGGCGTGGTTTGATTTCATGGATGGTTTGGCTTGATTTGTGGCTGATGCTGGATCTTCCTGACAGCGTGTCTGTGTGTGTGTCTCAGGTTCCTCAGGATGACTGGGGTGGATTTTCTCCGCTGGGAAAGGAGGAGGACATCCCTTGTCGGAGGATGAGGAGCGGGAGCTACGTGAAGGCCATGGCCGAGGACGACAGCGGAGACTCGGACGGAAGCCCCAAACCTTCGCCGAAGGTGCAGGCGCGGCGGGCGAGCTACCTGAAGGCCACGCAGCCCTCGCTGACGGAGATGACCACGCTGCAGTAAGCCCCGCCTCTTTCCTCCTCCAGCATTCAGCTTCTAATACAGAAACAATCTCAGTAATACATACATGAAAGAAGCTGAATGAAGGCGATGTAAACTCAGACCAAACGCTCCAAAAACACTCTGACAGCAGCAGATTCATTTATTAACATGTGTTTATATAACATATTAAAGGAGCATTGCATGCGTGTGTACGACACTTCAACCATCAAATTTAACACAATCTCTTAATTTAAATATTCTCTATGAAAACAGCTCAGAAAATACATTGATTTTAGACTATTGATATTAATTTATATATATATATATATATATGTTTTGTACATGTAATTCTCAGAGGGCAGCTTAGTGTTTAGCACTGACAGCAGGAAGGTCCTGGGTTCAAATCCGTCTGGTCCTTCCTGTGTGCGTACCGCCTTACATCTGCTGAACTGCAGCAGGAAGCTAAAAATATCGGCTTTGCCTCATTAAAGTCTCTCAGCTCTCTGAACATGAGAGTAATTACAGCCAGGAGGCTCACCACGCGTGGCGCTCTCACCACGCCTTCACTCAGCCTGCACACAACTACTTCCTGTCTCCAGCCTCCTACTGTTACTTACACTTTGCTGCTATTAGAAATCAAATCAAATCACATTAATAGTTCCTGACCCAGCTCAAGCGCTCTAAGAAGACGAAAGAAAAACTAAGAGAAAACCTGTCTCAACTTAAGACAAACTATGTCACCCAACATGCTGAGCGTGTGTCTGTACATCCCACCCTGTGAGACGATGTTGTCATCCATCCATTTTCCACCACTCATCTGTGGGCAGGTCATGAGGCAGCATGCTCATGAGCTGACTGAAAAAATAAGATCACAAATACAAGCAGCTGATATTAGGTTTCTTTGAAGGGACGCTTAGGGACAGGATGAGGATCAGAGACATCCAGGAGAGGCTCAGAGGAGAAACCGTCGCTCATTCATATTGAAAGGGGCCAGCTGAAGTGGTTCAAGATGCTTCCTGATGCCTGCCTTTGGAGGTTTTCCAGGCATATCCAACTGGGAGGAGACCCAGAACATGCTGGAGGAGTTACATATTCCATCTAACCTGGAAATTCCTCAGAATCTCCCAAGAAAAGCTGGAGAATGTGGCTGGGGAGAGAGAGAGAGACATCTGCATCCCAGGCAAGGTTGTCCACAACCTGGTTTGGCCTGCTGCCACTGTGACCCAGGCCCAGGTAAGTGGAAGAAAAAGGATAGAAAACCCAGAACCTGAACACTGAACTGTGTAAAACTTGACATTTCCATCCATTTTCCACCATTTATCCACGGCTGGGTTATGGAGGCATGGAGCAAAGTTGCCCAGATGTCCCTCTCCCTAGCCATGTCCTCCAGCTCTTCCTGGGGATCCCAAGATGTTTCCAGGCCAGATGAGATATATAATCCCTCCAGCTATTCTGGGTCTTCACTCAGTTGGACATACCTGGAATATCTTCCCAGGGAAGAGTCCTGGAGCCGTCCTGATCAGCTGGCTCATTTGGATGTGAAGCAGCTGTGGTTTTACTCTGAGCTCCTCCTGATGCCCTCACCATATTCCTAAAGGTGAGTCCCGACACCCTGCAGAGGAAACTCATTTCACCACTTGTATCTGTGATCTGATTCTTTCAGTCTCTAATGGAAGAGCTCATGACCACAGGTAAGAGTTGGAACATAGATCAACCAGTAAATTGAGAACTTCGTCTTCACACGACAGTTTGATGCAGCGTCCACGTCACTGAAGACACCACACCTATCGACCTCACATCCAAATCTTACTCATGAACAAAACCCAGAGATACTTTAACAACCTTCACTTGGGTCAGCAACTCACGCCGACCTGGTGGGCAATCCAGTATTTTCTGGCAGAGTGCCATGGCTCAGATTTGGAGGTGCTGACCCTCCTCCTATGCTGCCACGCTTTGTAAAGGAATGTGCTGATTGGTGTAAGCGGGGTTGTAATCTTAGCGTTTGTGTTATCCTGACATGTTATGATAATATTCATATTTAAAGAGGATCCACATCATTAGTGAATTTGGTCCAATTTGCTGTTTTTATTATAACACATAGAAAAATAAGAAATATCCTCCCCTCTCTCTGTTGATGTTAGAAAGTTGAAAGTGAACTGTGCGAGGTGTGAAGATATTCTGGGATTTGGGTTCTTTGTCAGCAGCTGTTACTTTTATGAAGCAGTAATACTCTTATTTTTTTAAAAATCCTGATTCCATCAATACTGCATCAGCCAATCAGCCAGAGAAACTATGGGCTGTACTGAGATCCGTGCAGTTCCTACAAATGATGGAAGTATCGACACGAGATAAAGATTCTCCACGTTTTATTTCAGCTCCACCACTAAAACCCGACAGCTTTATTCAAATTAGCCCAGAAACATTATGACTGCTTTTGGTTGTCTTTGAAAAGTTGGAAAAGTAAATGTAACTCACTATAACCCACATTTCACCAGAGACTTCTTTGTTTTTAACCCATTCTCCTCCTCTGTCAGGATTTCCACAGAACATTCCCCCAAGCTGCAGATCAGGAGCCACAGCTACCTGCGTGCGGTGAGTGAGGTTTCAATCAATAGAAGCCTGGACACTCTGGACCCCAAAACCCTTCTCGACCCCAAATCGCTGCTGTCCTCACCCCAATACCGCTCACGCAATGAAAGCTACATGAGGGCCATGAGCACCATCAGTCAGGTTGGTTACTGATGTTTATCGCTGTATGACATGTAGTATAATCCACCGCATCATTCCACCGGTCAGAAGGACCTAATTGGACGTACATCCTAGTGTTCAGTTTGCTTTCTTTAAGCTGTGGTAGTTTGTGGAAGGTGGTTCATAACTAAGGTACTCACACATACTGAGTTCAGTTCAGTCGGACTTGGGTTAATTTTTTTCCCTGGTACGGTTCGATTGAGCAGGTCTGAATTAGGGCTATCACCATATCAGATTTTCACTCCATGATTATCCTGGCCAAAATAATTCACAATAACAATATCATCACAATATCTATAGAAAATCTGAAAAAATAATAATGCTATCAGTCAAATTCCTCTTGAACTTAGTTTATTGTGCGTTTTGTCTCTTTTTTGTCAAATGAATTAGACTCCAAATAGGAGTGTAGGGAGGTGGAGAGAGTCTGTAACCAGAACTGTACAAAAGCTACAAAAACAGCAATTCCACCTTAACGGATGGTGTAAAGGAACCAGATGACCTGATAAACAAAAGATCCACAAATCTAACAAATAACCAGGAGAGAGAAAATCCTGTCAAGCCCAACACCATGATAACTTAGCTTTAACAACACAACTAAGACCTTCATGGAACATTTCCTGTTTCAGGGCTAGCAAGCTAACTGCTACTTCCTGTCTCTACCGTGGTGAAATCTGCAGGATGATGAACAGGTTGGTGGTTCCTGTCAATCAGCATTTCCTGCAAACTGGGGCGTCTACCAACTTCCTGTCTTTGTTACCAAATCCAAAAAACTCCACACTGGCAGCTAACTTTTTTCAGGTGCTCTACCCTAACCTGAAAATGATTAACGTGGCAGGAAGAGACATACACTGTGGTAGCAGCTAGTTAGCTATGTTTGTGTGTGTGTGTGTGTGTGTGTGTGTGTNGGGGGGGCAACAATGAAAAGAAACGGAAATGATTTCAGAGGCGCTGGATTTTACACGATATTCTCATATGTGTATTATTAACATATTATCAGTTTCATTTTTCAAATATCGCAGTTATTGTCAATACTGGTATATCACCACACCCCTATCAGAATGATCTGAATGCAGGAATCACATCGCAGACCAAAACCACCACACCCAGGCCATTTAAAGGAGGTGGTCTCTGTCCAGTTCCAAAAAACTCTGCAGGGGTTCATTCATTTGTGGTGTGAACATGATCTGCATGACTTCTGAACCAGACAATCTATTGATTTATTGATTGATTTAGAAGTAAAGATGGCTAGATGTGTATGGTTAACGTTAAGTACTTTAACTTAATCAAGTCAAACTGCTGCTTTTAAAATGTCATCAGTACATTCATCGTAGCGAACACGTGTTAACATGAACATGTTGAAAGTTAGCATGTAGTTGTACGTGCTCAGTATGTTGCTCCATCAGCCGTCTGAAAGCAGCATTTTATGAGTCATCAATAAATTGATCTGTAGTTGGCTGTGCAACGCATGTTCAAACGAATTTGTTTGGAACTGGACTGAGACCACCACCTGAAAAACGGTGCGAATCTCCGTGTTCACACCTGCTCAAGTGAACCGTTGGGGGGGGGNGGGGGGGGGGGATGAACCCGAGTCTGTCTGAACGGACTGAAGCATATTCATGGGATAAATGTTGCTTTACTGCTGAAGCATTTCTTACCACATACACCAAATTTGCCTCTCATCCCAAAGCTAATGTCATGTAGCATCTTCTGCAGCTTCTCTCTGAAGCTCCATGCAGCTCTCCCCCCAGTCTGCTTTGGTCCCTCCTTATCCTCACCTTCAACTTCCCCTCCTTTGCTCATGTTGAACTTACCCTTATTAATAACCATCCACAGAGTGAATCGTGGGTATGAACTGTTAGAAGCAGCTGTTAAACACCTTACCACTTATCACAGCTGGATCCATCCATCTGTCTTGAGTTTACATGTTGATGAACATGAGAGGATAGAAGGATCATCTAAAAAGGATGCTGCAGTAGAAGTAGACAGAGATAGAGGTAATAAAAGTGATGCTCAAAGCAGTGCTTAATTTGTGCCGTAACGCACTCCGGCACTTATTTCTGATGGCTCTGTGCGTACCGGGAGAGATTATTTCAGAAGCTAGCATTCCGGAACTATATTAAGTAATTTAATTTTATATCACTTTTGGACATAATTGTGTGCATTAAACAATAAAATAATTAAATTGTGTACGACAAATTCTTGACAAAATCACGAAAGCAAATTATCGAAGCTAACACACCAACCCGGAAATGTGGATAAAATGGATGAAAACGAGCCTTTTTAAAAGCTGATAGAGGAATGATCACACTGTGAAATGTTTCTCCATAGCGGCGGTGTTTTTTTAAAATTTTATTTTATTTTCTTAACACCCCCGCCCGACAACTGAAAGTCTCAGAAAAATTAGAATCCCAATCCAACCGTGGTTCCGGCACTTCTTTTTGCCCAAATTAAGCACTGGCTCAAAGCCTTTTCTTAAGTGAACTGATTAGACTATTGACAGAGTGACAGAATTGCCAACAATTTTAATCATCTATTAATCATTTTCATCATTTATTGAGTAAAAATTCCAGCATTTTCTGGTTGCAGCTCCTCAGAGGTCCAGTTGCTGCTTTTTGCTGATTTTACGTCTTTATATGACCTTTGGACTTTTTGACTGTTAAAATTAAACAATTTGAAAGTGTTGCTAGCAATTTCTAAATTAAGCAAACAATCAGTTGATTGACTGATATTGGAAGTAATCATTGCTTGTGTCCGCATTTCACAAAGTTGGTCCTTCCGCCCATTCAAATGAGGAGGAGGTGTTATGCATTTTTAATACATAAATTCAGAATGTTGAGGATGTTGTTGTTTTTGTTGCTTACATCTCCTCTTACGCTCTCATTGGCTGTTGCTCATTGCCATTCCAGACACGTGTTGTAGATCCATTCAGACGAGAAGAGCACCTCAGATTCTGCAGCAGTAATTTCATGCTTGAACATGTGGAGGTGTTTTGGATGCTGACAGGCTGCTTTCACATGATAAGCAGTATAAGCACCACAGAGAGTGATCTTCACCCCGCTCACCCTGCTCACCCCGCATTCCCGATGCCCTGCAGCCTGCTCAGCACCATGGAAAGGATTGCTGATGCAGCAACACGCGTCATCAGATGTCTGCTTACATCACATGTAACTATTCTCTCATTAGTCGCACATTTGAAAGTCGCAGCAGACATGTCAGAGTTGAATGTGTTTGAGCTTTGAGTGCAGAGGGGAGAATGTGAGCGGTGTGTGTTGCTCACGGTTGCGTCACCATGAGGTTGGGGAGGGTCACTGCTCAGCTCCCAATACACAATAATGCTTAAAGCACTGCTATCATGTGACAGCAGCCTAAGACCCTCTAATGTCAGGACGCGTCTCTGAGGCTGGATTTACACGATCACGTACATGTGACCTGATTCTGATCTTTTGCTCACATGTGACATGTATCAGACACACTTCCTGAAGATGT
>VXCM01004751.1:1527-41697 GCA_014773175.1 Lucifuga dentata
CCCCCCCCGCTCCCCCCCACACTCTACTACCCTGTAGCTGTGGAGGCAGGCAGGATAAGGCGGAGATGATTTTAAGAGAATCTTGAGGTGTGTGGTGGTGATGGGCTGTTTGGCAACCATACAAAGAGAGATTTTTTTTTTTTTTTTTNTTTTTTTTACCAAGGACCTTCTTTTCTACCTCCATCAACATCTGTCTAGTCTTGCCCTAAAACACCCCACCACCTCCACCCAGCATTCACACTCTTCCCCAAGCCCCCTCGCAGATCCAACCTGTCATTCATAAGCCGATTGTAAATTAGCACAGTGAGCATTTCTCCTGACACCTGAAAGCGTCTCGACAGGACGGACCAAAAATGCAGCTGAAGCACTTGCGAAGAGAATGTATGAATATGAAATGAAAACATGTGGAATTCAATAGCAGAGAATGTGCTCGCCTATGGCTGTATTCCCTCCCTCCCGCTCTCAAGTTTTCTTTCCCAAAGAGACATCGTGAGAAGACCCAGCTGTAGTCTTTATATTGAAATTTTCCACCTTCAAGCGATCTTTCTCTTTCAGTCTCGCACTAAATCTCACACTTGTGTCTTCTGTCTTTCTGTGAAAGTAAACAGCCATTGTTCGGATATAAACTGGGCCACCCAGAGCTACGAGTCATTAGGTTTGCAAAGCTGAAAATGAGACTAATTAAAATTTCTTTCTGTGGTAAAAAGTAAATTGAAGAAAACAACTTAATTACTATTGCTAGTTTACAAAGCATATGAAGAAAAGCAGAATACTCACTGCAAAAAAAAAAAAAAAAAAAAAATCTAGCCACAAAAAACAAAACAAAACACTATTTTGGCTAATAAACTAGTAGTACAAACTTTGGAATCCTGTTTATATTCATATATCATATATACTCGAGTATAAGCCGATGTCATATATAAGCCGACTCCCGATTTTGACCTGGAAATTTAAATTTTTAAAGAAACCCGTATATAAGCCTAATGTTGTTCCATCAATTTATTTGTTTAGCAGATTACCTGTTTTTCTGGGTATTGTCATAATATTCCTGTGATTTTCTGAAAATAATCCACGTACTGGTNTTACCTGTTTTTCTGGGTATTGTCATAATATTCCTGTGATTTTCTGAAAATAATCCACGTACTGGTTGTGGCAGCTATTTTAAAACTGCACCGCTTTAACGGGGCTTCTCTTCCTGCTTCACGGAGCCAGTGATGATCAATCGGTTAAGATATAAATATTCAAAAATAATAACTTATTTGATTTCACTTTTCCCAAATTAAATATTTTAAACATTTGATAATTAACCAAGAAATGACTCTGACACTGGTACCGGTAAACATGATATTTATTTCAGCAGCTGATTACAGTAACTGACCAATCACAACATGTTTAGTCAGGAAATATCTCATTCTAAGGTATGATTTAAACTATATTCCATAGGTAGTGGTAATGAGTAGTATTTCCACCCCTGAAAATTTCATTCTCTGGGGCCAAGTTTGAATTTGTCATGTATAAGTCAACCCCCCGATTTGCATTGTAAAATTTGGCAATAAAAACTCAGCTTATACTCGAGTATATACGGTAAGCAATAAAACTTTGGAAATTCAAGTAGAAGGTAATGGACACAACATTATCTTTTGATTTAACTTACTTTGGGATTTATGGTTAAAACAGGAATAGAGATCTATGTTTTTGAATAGTTTTGTCAGCTTATTTGTTGTTTACAGAGTGAATCACATGATAAACAATTGCTGAAGGATTTTCTACAATCAAGTGCCATTTTTTTAAATTCTAGTGCAGCAATTTGTCTTCTTTATTGTTTTAGTCAGCTCACTGAGAAATAGACGGAATTGTGACAAAGATACTTATCCTGGAAAGTCAAATAATCTACTTGGTGCCTGATAAGAGTATTTTCTTTGTCTAGAAAAGAAGATTGAATCATAAAACATGATTTTGAGACTTTCCCGACTTCCTGTTTTTTGCAGCGGAAAATAAGACCAATTGAATAGCTTCTCATCACAAAGATGTAAATTGAAGAAAACGACTTAATTGCCTTTTCTTCCAGTTGTTTTCCAGTGCAGCACGTACCTTCTCACTAGGTTTTACATTTCAAGAGAAGCACAGCAATTCTATTGTGTCACAAAAATAGGTTACTCTGCTTCACAAAAGCGTGGCGTGAACACGAACGTGACAGTTCCAGGAGGACAGAAAATAGATTTGTGGTATGCATAGACCTGGCATTGTTTAACCGTGGGGTTAAGGTGGGTTGGGAAGTAATAATTGCAGGTATTTGTACACAAGGTCACCACAGCAGGAGAAGAATAGCTTGTTGATTCGATTGGTTCATCCCGTGCTGGTGTTATTGTATGTTGTGTAAAATGGCACAAGTGGGTCTTATTCAGCAGACACACGCTGCAGGGCCAGGCCTTTCTCCTCAACACAATGGCCCACAATTCCCTGGGCGGTTCTCAGGTGGATCGCTTTACCCCATGCTGCCTCGGTGGCCCACCTGAGGACCGGCAAAGCAGCTTAAACCTGCTCCAGACACACAGAGAGGGATTACAGTTACACAAACAGACCCAGATGCACGGCGACACGCAGGGATATGTGGTCATAAACACGAGTGTGCACAAACACAGGCACACGAACACCTGAGAGTGACTGCGTAAAATCCTGGTTCTAAATTAGCTTTGAATTGCAAAGAAAGCTGGAAAACCCCCGTTCTAGAACACATGCACACACATGGTTGCAATTATGAGGCATTAGCAGTGCACTTTGAGCGCATGGAAGCAGTGCCTTCAGCTGTGTCAAGGAGAAACTGTACACCGTCACCCAAGCTGCTGCTGTTGACTTGCCTTTCACTCTCTCAGCCAATCGCAAGCTTTCCCTCCCGGCTAACTGTCCACGTGCTCACAGAGCCGAACTCTCAGATTCCTGGGGAAGATTGAAACCCGACGCTTTCCCAAGACAACAGGGCAACCCGATACCACACACACCTCACACATATTCTCATTATCATGTTACGCCACCAGTTTCTGCAAAAAGGCTGCACGCCCAAACGTACACCCACACAAACACACATTGGCATGAAAGGAAACGCACACATGCTCACTCAGACATTGTATAGACAATTAAGTCGGTACGTGGCCTTTTCACCTGGTGGCAGTGGAATATATTTGATACAACAAGCACTGCTTTTCATCACATCAACTTAGTAAATGTTTGCAGTAATTCTTCTTGACAGTGACAGTCAACATGCCCATTCAGGCACTTAGCCTTCCCCTCACCTCCGCTGCTTTAACATCAGGATCTGGCAAGAAACGTGGACTTGTTCTCCGTACAAATTATAAACATCATATTAAGGGGAAGTTTTAAGGTTGGGCTATCGAATTTCTGCTTTATCACCATAGTTCTTTGGAGGCTGCAGACCTCAACCCCACGTACAGACAGATAATTATCCACAGCTGAACTGTCAGAATCTGTGCCAGCCTGGGATTTACTGCTCATCCTGACTCCATAGCATAAATAAATAGAAATGAAATGCGTGCGTGTGTGTGTCTATGTGTGTGTGTGTGTATCAAATGTGTATTTATCTTGTCTATTCTAACTTTCTATTCCATTCTGTTTGGTTCTATTATTTTATTTTCTGAGAGTGGAGGCTATCCATCTCGAAATGACATTTAATCTAATGTGCAGCTTCATGACTAAGTTTTCTAAAAAAAAAAAAGAAGAAAAAAAATCTGCTTATCTCACTGAAGTTTCTCTTGTTTCAGGGATTTTGTTGAAAGGAGAGTTGGTATCTTGAAATAAGAAAGAATAAGGCAAGTAGCTGTGCTTGAATCACAAACAAAAAAATGTAGATTATAGAATTATTCATGTTTATAATAACACACAGCTAAAAGCTTCACTTTGAAAAGTCATTTTCTTAAACAATATACAAATTAATTTGCTTAAGCTATTGTCTAGAATCAAAAGTCATTTTTCTTGATAACAGCGCAGCGAGTGACCTGCCTCATTATGTCTTGATTACAATACAGAAAGTAATTTCTAGCATAATGAGCATAATCAGTAAGTAATGAAAATAAATCAAAATCAAAAGCAAGGTAAAACACAGTGCAAATTGTGCACGATAGTGAAATGAATAGGTAATAGTGAAAAGTGAAGTTAATTTTAATATTGATAATAATCTTGAGATACTGAGGTAAGAAGTTTCAAAGCTTTGGAGCAGATACACACAAATATACACTTAAACACTAACGTGCACAGTCACACACACAAACAGCTGAGAGTCACTGCAGAAATGCTGTGGTACAGTTTGAGTTGCTAAAAAAAAATCTGGAAAGCGTCATTCCTGTGTACTTGCATGTGCTGGTAATTATGAGTCATTAGTGACACACTTTGATTGCATGGAAGCAGAGCGTTCAATTATGTTACACTCATCCAACCTGCTGCAGTTTCATAGTCAGGGTTTTCTTAAACAAGTTAATTTGTATTTAAAATGTGTTAAATAATCTCATTTCAGTGGCAGAAAGTATAGAAAGTGACTTTATGACTCAGTAACAGATAAAATGACTTACAGATGGACATGAAGACTTTGCAGTGTTTTGATTTTGATTAACTTTTTGATTTGAAATAACTCCTAAACTCAGCTTTTTGGGATTTTGTTCAAAGTATAAAGGGCAGAGTTTAGCAGATTTATTGTCCTGTTTTTCATCTGCAGACAGTAATTGTGACTCTGTAGTGATTTACACCAACCTGAATTTGCGAAACAACTCTGACTAAAAGCTCCAACGTTCACGCCTACACACTCAGCGTCACATCAGTTCATACGTTTGTTTTACAATATGAAGTCATCTCAGCTCTTCATCCAGCAAAAAACACTGCATCATCTAAAATCTAAAATAATAAATGTTGTTTTATGACATGAAGAAAGGCTCAGTATGACAATTTGGTTACCACCAAGAGTAAAGGGGGATCATGGGTGTTATAATTCAGATACCCCACCATGTGGACCAGCTTAAGGAAGACAAGGAGATTTGTTTCGGAGTCCAACACAGTGTCCAACAGAGCTGATTTACTGTGAGTCTCAACAAGAAAATGAAAGACACTGTGATGAATCACAATTTCATTTCATTTCAGCCGGTTTTATGAGAACCATTTTGAGCTTTTAGACCTTCAGAGTGGGGGTATTTTCTCCAAACAGCCTTGGTCCTTGGTTTTAGGATTAACATTTGAATTAGGTGTAGGTGAGAGGAGATCTAAGGCATAGTTGACTACATTTACAGGGACAGTTATAAAGATGGCTATAAGCTTGTTTTTAACTTTCTTCTTCTTTTAAACTGTAATAGTGTTGTCATCATTCTTTAGCCACCAGAATCAAGGAGACACTTTTTGTTCCCATAAATGTTGCTGGATTATGAGCGAATTATGTCAGAGCAATGCCAAAAACAGAGGTAAAAACAACTGTCTTCAACAAATTTGTTAGGTGATGGACCATTGGAAAAGACTTCTTTCTAAAAAGTCATCCAGGGATTTAAAGAAAGTTTTGTTTGCAAAAACTGTTAGAATGAAAGATTTTGTCGTATCTCTGAATCCATTTAGTTTCAGAATGGTATGGTCAAGGTTCGTTTAGTGTGTAACGTTGAGGGTTAGTCAGAGGGAAGTCCTCACAGGTGTAGATAGACAAATGTGTGTGTTCTTGAGGTAAAAGAGAGAGAGAGAGAGAGAGAGAGATCATAGTATGTCAGCAAGATTTACTGTTTTAGATTTTTTTTCTTTTTTTTTTTATGTTTTCAGGCTTTCCTGAACATGCATGGATTTGGATTGATACTCCAGTTCACCTCATCACATGGTCCCACTGCGCCAAGAACTGATTCACCTTTGAACTCCAAAACCCCCCCTTTAGTGACTTCTGAGAGTCCCAAAGTCTGCTGTTTCCAGCCAGGTGCAAAACTCAACCATCAGTACATGTGACACTGTGGTCAGGACGGACAGAGCTTGGTGTCTGCTTGGATCCTGCCAGAAGAACGACAGAAATAAGAAAGAGAGCAGCACACAACAGAGATAGGCAGATGGAGGAAGGGAGATTCCAAGAAGAAAGGAGATTAAATGAGCTGGAAAATAGATGAGAGGCGAAGGAGGCTGGAGAAGGTGTAGGAAATGAGAGGACAGTGCATTAGTCACAGAGTAACTTTAGCTCCCTTTATTGCTGGAATGGAGGGAGATTTCTCATCGGCAGCTGACTGATTTGGCTGGAGCAGACTGCAGAAACACTATACATGCCAGACGTGCCATTTGTCCATCTCCCTTTCCTGATGTCTCAATCTGCTTTTCTATAAGTGTCTCCACCTAAGGCAGGGGATCTACAGTCGAGGGCAGCAGACATTTTTCTGTCTAAGGTGGCTTCCAGCGTGTGGTCAGGCTGTTCTACTTCTCATTTACCTGAGACTGTTAATCACGTTTGTTGACCCCATCCTTATTTTGCTTAGTGTTCTTTGTGAGAAAATGGAGGTGCTTTTTCCTGCCTTGGGGATGATTATGCTTATACATCTTGTACTTCAAGGATTAATTTGAAGACTTTACACCTTTTAACTCATATTTTATATTGTACAGCCGACCATATTCCGAAGCGTAGCCAATTTATAGATTGATTTTCCACCTTCCTGGCAGCCATTGGTATCTGTTAATTTCAGTACATGAATGAAGCTTCTAGAAAAAAGAATTGCAGAGTTTTGTTTCATAGAATTTATGTTATTGTCATGGTGTAATGCAGTCTCGAGCAATGACTACTTTGACACACACACACACACACACACACACACACACACACACACCCTGTTGCTCATTCAACGTCCCCATAACACCCAAGTGTCAGGTACAAAGTCAACAAGAAGTATCCAAATGCACATTGTCCTTATCACAGTGTCCATTTTCTCCTCATTTTTGTCTTTTGGATTTTGATTATCCAACATAAACAGATTCCGATGCTTTCCAGTTTTAAATATTTCAGCTTTTGTAAGCTTTTGCTGAACAGTGTTCTGGGTAAATTGTTAATCGCATGGAATCGAGATCATTAGTGTGCAGGACATTGTGATGTAAGAAGTTACTGGGTTATTGTGACTGTCTGCCAGAATTCAAGAAGAGTGCTCCCAGATTGTAAGAAAAAAAATGTAAATCTGGAGCCAAAAATGTATAGCATGGACTGATTATATCATACATTGGTTGGTCATGGAGGGCCAGTGAAGGTCACACACTCACACACATTCACCTATACACTAAATATTATCTGTCTGTTGCTAGATTAAATTGCATATATATAAACAACGGTTATGCCAATCTTGGCATATACCACAACTATATATGCAGACAGAAAAAAAAAATCATACATTGAAATTTTTATTTTAATCAAAATCATGATGAGAAAATTAGTGCTCAAGGTAGGAAAGCTAAATGTCACAATTTGAATTTTATGGGGTAAAACATGCAAACACGGTTTGGCCCTTTAAAAGTAACAGACTATCCTTGGTTGAACTGGCACAGATTGATGTTTGTGTACTGATATAATGTTACTGTTATGTCTGCAGACTTGGCCTGCTGGGGTTTTTCCTCATCATCTGTTATTGCAGTATGAGGCTGTAGTTCAGAGTATGGAGGGGGTTAGAGAGGTGGAGGTTTGCATTTTCCATTGTGTATCTTGAGCAGTTTAGAGGTTTAGCAGTGCCCTCTTTCCTTAAAGGACATTTCAAATTAAAATGTTTCTCCATCCTCTTCACCTCGCTCTTTCTCTCCCCCTGAAACTCCACATCGTCTATCACAATCTCAGGGTGTTATATTGGTGTGAAATGTGTTTTCCCAGTTGTAAACACTTATGTTTTTGTGTCCTCACTTGTATCATTTCATTTGTTTGCTTACAGCAGAGATCGTGCGTATGTGTATGTGTGTGTGCATCCTTATGTCGTGGAGGTTTTCGCCTACGGCTCCATCATCCTGAATGGCTGTCAGCACCCAGCCATAAAGGAGACGCCTGTTGGCCCCAAACAGACCCACAGAGGTGATTAACTCANGCACCCAGCCATAAAGGAGACGCCTGTTGGCCCCAAACAGACCCACAGAGGTGATTAACTCAGCTCGCCATCAATACAGATCATCACACTGTCCCTTAAACCAGCATCAAGAGTTTCCTTTTCCCATCTTTGTAAATGTATTGAATACATTCCTTTACAGAGTCAACCCCCCTTTAAATTTATTAACTTTTTATATGTATGTATAGTGTGTAACCTCCCGCTGATAATTATTAATTCCCCATTCTCATCATGTTAGTTCTCAAAACAGAAAAGCAATTTTGTGAGGAGGAATGGAAAAAATACCATAACATTGAAGTAATAGTTTTAAACTGGGCTGAATGTTATGATATGGTGTTTTTTTTGTTTTTTTTTTTGGATATAGCATGGTGATGCATTCTGTGGTGTTTCTCATTACTTATGATGTATTGTTGAGTGGGTTGTAAAGAAACACATCAGCATCCCTGTGGCTTCACCCTTGAATGGCTGCTGAAATGCTACTGTATGTTGTGGTAGCAGCTAAAGGGGCCTTTGCACCAAACAGTCATAAAGAATTTAGGTATGACTTTACTCAGAATTATCCAGAGTAGAAACTGTGTGGTTTCTTGCTCACATCCACACCATGCTTCAAGTTGCATGAAAATTATAGAATGTATAACAGGTAACATCTACATTGTGACAGCCGTGTCATTTTCACTAGAGGTTGGGTCTCAGAACTGGAACTCAAGTCAAGCTGGGTCCAAAATGTAATCAGCCTAATCGGGTCAGGTCCCATGATATTGCCTTGGGTCTCAAGTCTGTGTGTCAATATGCCATTCCCAAGTGGATCCCAGGGGACCCTAGTGGACTCCCTATCAGCTCTGGTCATGTGATGCATCATAATGGCTGCAGGAGGAAAATATGCTTTTTAAGGTGAGAATGAAAGCATGAACTGAAATGTTGGGGTAAATGGAGGAAAAAAGGCTTGATAGGCTTTTCAGATTGTTTCTGGTCTTGGACTTGGTTCCCAAACAGCCCAGAGTGACAGGCCTCCTCAATCAGGAAGATACTGCAGGGCAGAATTAAAGATCATAAGTAAACTACTTGGAGGAGCTTCACTCAACTTGTTCTTTTTTTAGCAATGTCCCAACTTGGCAAGTTTATTCTCCCACCCTGCAGTGGATGTGTGCATGCTTAATCTTTTCTCTTTGTCCTGCAACAAGTTGGAACACCTCAGCTCACTATGCGTGTGTGTGTGTGTGTGTGTGTGTGTGTGTGTGTGTGTGTGCATGAATACATCTTGGTTGCTACCTCGGGTCGTTCCAAGGAGTGGTGTAACTGATGAGCAGGTGTGGAGCTGACTACCTCATGCTTGCTTCTTGTCTAATCCTTTTCTTTGCCCAGAGGCTGAAGAAGCATTTTTACTGTAACAAATAAATCCATTAGTTGTGAAACACCTTCGTCTTTGAGCTGAAGGTGATAAAAAAATGTCTCAGCTCATGCTCAAAATGAGGCCATAGGTTGCTTCTTTTATAATCTTTCCAACGTTTAAAATAAAAAAAACTATGCAGCATGTTGCTACATTTGCAGCATCTTTTACTGAGGCTTTGAGCCATCATGTGACTGCTTGTTGGGAAACGTAATGAAAACCTATGAGGTAATGCAAGAGGAAAATCAATAAAAATGCAGAGTAACTGTACGTACTTATAACTTCCACATCTATGGTCATCGGTTTGAAAATTCTTACAAGAGTATGGAGTCTGCAATATCTTCATCCAGATACCGGACCCCCAAAACAAGGCAAAATATGCAACAATTGCACTTTCAAAAACACATAAGGCACTTTTGAACCAAAAATTCAAAACTTCATTAAGATTACCTGGAACTATAGTATCTGAAATAGGACCTATGCCTTTCTTGCTTGCATGGAACTTCAGGTGCTTCAGGAACCATGAAGATTAAAACTTTCACTAAAATTTCCGCATTTGTTATTCCACCAGGCATACCTGCTTCTTTCAGCAATTGGCCTGGTCTGCTTAGACATAAAAGGGGGACGAGTTTTAATTTATTGCTCAAGTTCTCTTTTTTTCTTTCCCTCAGTGTGTCTGCACAGTCCATTGGCGACAATTGAAAGTGAAACTGTGTCCATTATCTCCATTTACAGTAAGTGAATGGAGATCACAAAAATACACCAAAAAAGACTCAGGATTCCTATTAATAGCCTCTCCTCTCTCTTAAATTGAAAGTTAAATATAAAGTTAGATTTCTTCAATTATATGATTAATCATGTTGAGATTAGAAAAATAAAGACACACACACACACACACATATATACCACCTCTTCCCCCTCTCTATTTTGGTGGCTTTTCTCCCCACCTTCTGGTATGGGCTTTCTGAAAAGATATAATTGTAGGTATTGCCTCCTGACAAGGTGGGCCAGGTCAGATAATGAAGCATATTTCAGCCTGTAGGAAATCAGAGCATGCAACATCCACACTGCAACAGTCACGTCATTTCCATAACACAAACACACAACGTACCTTCTGGTGACAATTCCTTGGTGATGGACCACGCTATTGTTTTCAGAGTCTCTCATAGTGACAGTACTGCAGTATGCTGGAAACTTGAGATAGGTAATCCATCACCATGAACATTTTGCCACTTTTACTTATTTTGTCAAACTTACGTAATTGTTGCTCTCTAATGCGGTGAATATGTTGCAAAAATGCACCACCTTGTCGCTGCATTCAAGAATGTGCTGATTTCAAACACTTGATGGTCATGTACGTATTTGTGTTTTGCTTTTGTTTTTTGCTTTTTTTAATCTAAACTTTATGAATTCAACAACTTTCAGCAGCCAACTCTTCAAGGATGTTGGAGCTTCCATAAATTTAGTGACAAGGAGAATTTTTGGTTCCACTCACTGATAATGTAAATTTGATATTTAAAAAAAAAAAAAAAAAAANTAAAAAAAAAAAAAAAAAACAGCAAAAAGAATTGGCTGTGATAACTGGCTTAGGCTATTAGAAATCTATGCTGGCTGTAATTTCACGCATTGTTCGTTCCAGCTGAGTTCACCTGCCGCTCGGAGTTATAAGTTGACAGAGGCAGAAACTGTGCTGGATCAGGACTGTTTCAGGTGACACGGCCTGAAGCTTCTCTTGGGTGATCTACCTTTCTTCCCCTCCTCTCACAGTGAGCTGCCAAACAGTCAATAAAGCAGCCCAGCCTTTCCTGAGTGCACCCCCGGGTGAGAGTGATCTACTGTGCAGGCTAGTAAAAATGTTTTTCTCTCCCTCTTACTCTCTACTTTTCTCCCTCTCCATCCTTCTCCTCCTCTTGTCTGTTATTATCATCAGCCAGGTACCTTTGACTCATACTGAGGCTATAAGAGAAGAACATGCATACCTTTCATCAAGAGTGCTTTGCATAATCACGAGTGTGTTTAAATGCAATGATTTTCAACCTGATTCCTGATGTCAGAGACCGGTGCATGTGGACAGTCTGGCTGCGATCATATGTTGGATATTGTGTTCCTGTTCAAATACTCCATGTATTCCAGTGCTGATATTCAACTTATTATTAATTTCCTAATAACAAAAAAGGTTACCAAGTTTGGTAAAACTATTCAGTGTTTGTGTCAGATGTTATATTAAGGCTCATTTTAAAACAAGAAATGGGTTTAGCATTAGGATTGGGGGTAGGATCATAGTTAACAAATGAGAGGTGACATGTACTGTACATTTACTCAAGTACTGTATTTAAGTACAATTTGAAGGTATTTTGAGTGTTTGCAGTTTATACTTTAACTTTTATTATACTTGTTACTCCATTACATTTATCTGATGTCTGTGTTTACTATTTAAATTGGAGACTTAAAATTCAACATGACATAAATTCATGGAGTTTTTCTATCTGGTATATAACTCTGAAATCTCAGCTTTGTTTTAGCTTGATGATGCAATAACTTTTAAACATTGTCTCAAGACTTTCACAAAGCAAAAGAGGTCAGAAGGTATAATCCTTCAACTGAACAGAACACAAGAAAAACCTAACTGTTGATACAAGGTGTTTCACAGTCAGATGAAATACCTTGTATCTCCAGTTAAGGGGATTTTTGTTATTGATTCAGTAAAATGTGCCAGATCATGTTCATGTATCAGTAATTTCACATTCTGACTGAGATCATTCCTTACAATGAGTAGTTTTACTTTGGATACTTGAGTACATCTCACTGCTGAGTCTTATTTACTTCAGCTTAAGCAGAACAATGAATACAAGATGTTTACTTGTAATGGAGTATTTTTCCACTTAAATTAGCAGTTTTACTACTTAAAGGAGTTAAACTGCTTCACCATTGCAGCAAATAGGCAGGTTTCACTATAGTCCACTAACACTGGTCTGTGGACCATCTAAATAGTGTTACCAGCAAATTCTAGAGCAATGCAGCACATCTATTACTATACTGCAAAGCTACAGAGAGAAACAAATTGTCTTGTCTGTTTGCTCTAAGCTCTGTTTTCCTGTTGTTTGCCTTGTTGGCTTCATGAGCAGTTCATTTCACCTGTTTTCTGATCCTACACAATAGTATCCTGACATGCAACACCATAAATAATGTGATTTACAGAGATAAATTGGAAGGCCAGGTTTATACTTTAATTCCACATACACGTCCACCCACATTTTCAGTGTTTCTCACACAGTCGTTGAAATACTTGTGAGTCTGGAGGATTAAGACTATATATCCACAAGGGGGCAACGTGAGGGCCAAGACATAAACCGTCCCTGATGTGCACTGGAACGCTTTACAAACTCCTTCCAATTTTACTCCATCATGTAAACTAAGATGCAGAAAGAGGTCTACATTCTACTTAGGTTAAAAAAAAAAAAAATGGCAGCGACAAACGGAGATGGTACATGAGGCTATTCAGAGATTGTTACTGTGCTCAATCGACTTCTCATAACGATGAGATATCTTGCTGCTCTGCTGGTATGACAAAAGTTGAAATTATTGCCTCCATTTCTGTAAGTACTGCATCTTGCGAATGCATAGCATTAACTCTAGAACACGCATATCCAATGCTTCAAATGAACACAGGATACATGTGACAGCCATCTTGTGTATATGAACCTGGCTTAAAGTACCATACAGGCGGTTGTGCATGTTTGAGCCTAATATATTCAATTTTAATACATGTAACATTACTGATAATCATTTCCCAAAGCATACTACTGGAACAGTGAATTAAAAAATGTTTTATTACCATCCAGACCGCCATTGGTTTCAGTTCATTCTGGTACGCAGTTAAAATCAACTTGTTGATACTTGAAACTTTATTGGGATAGGTAATCCATCATCATGAACAAGATGTGCATTCAAATTTTTTTTGAAGTTACCTAATTTTAGCGTTTAAGTGCAATAAAAAGTGCACAGTTACCTAAAAATACACAGGGGAATATAGTCCCAAAAGAAGACCTGTTTATCGAAAAATTTAAATGACCATGACTTCGTAAGGCTGTGTAACTATTAGCTGATGAAACATCAGTTTTTAAGGTGGGTATATCGCTTGAATATTTGACTTTGAAAGATTAAGAGATGTTGCAAAATATAAGGAAAGTTGAAATGCAGTTTTATCCTTTGAGAAATGATTGTCAGTAACTTTACGTGTATGAAAATTGAATATATTAGGCTCAAACATGCAAAATGGCNGAAATGATTGTCAGTAACTTTACGTGTATGAAAATTGAATATATTAGGCTCAAACATGCAAAATGGCGGTATGGTCCTTTAACATACTTTCAATATTTCTTAGGATTGGAGTCCTAACCTTAATCACCCTCAGGACAGACATCATAAATCCAGTTGAGAAACAATATTCAACTGTATATATATATATATGAAACAATAGGGAATCATTCAGGCTTGTGTATTTGAGCACATCCAAAAAAATATCACGCTGAGAGTTTCTAAACCACATGTAGAAGTGTGTGATTAGCCACACTCATAAACCACACTGTTATCGCTTAGTGCTGTTGGTGCGGAGCATCTTGAAAAAAGAGGCAGGCATAAATCACGAGTCCTGTATGTGAGAAAGTGCATGTGTTTTGTGGGATCAGTAAAAGTTTCATTGCCAGCATCTGCCTCCATGTGGATGAGCTTTCTCTTGGTACAACCAAAGCTCCTGAGGCATAATCAGTTTGTCAAATGAGAGACTTCCACTGTGGGTTAACTGGAAACAGCAGGGCTCTGGTCAGATCCATGAGAAGCATGAGAGGTTGAGCTTTGAGAGGAAAAACAAAACCGTGTCCTAAGAGTGAAAGGGCATGTATCGAAGCGGTGCTAGAGGAACACTGGCAGGTCTAAAGGCAGCGAGGTGAAGTGAATAAAGTTTTGTTCCAATCACGCCATTGTTGGTTTAACTTAACTCAATCCAGATGTCAACGCTTTATCAACATTAAAGATCAGGTTCTCCTTGTTCACAGGGCAGCTTGACCCCTTTCTCCTTCCCTGATCCCAGNACCCCCCACCCCACTGCCAAGAGACTAGTTTCTGTGATTTGATTTCATTCACTTGAAAAGACAAGCTGGGGTTGTGAACGTTCTCTGATTCTGTCTTTGCATTTTGCCTGTAGTGGGAGATTTGTTATTGTGCTTTTGTGTGTCACTGAGTGCAGAGATGTTTGCCTTAGGGCCTGAAGGGACAGAATACAAAAGATTGAAAAGTGAGGCCAAACCACACCGTGATACATAACACTGTCCTCTGGCCTGCCCAAGGCGATGAGCAAACATTAGCATAGTGCCAGTGCATTGCACCGAAACAGGTGATGGCGCTCTGCGGCTGTCCAAAACACAACATGAACCGGGCATGACTTTTTAATCTTTGCAATAGAAGAAAAAGGACAAAACAAGACTTATTTCATTGTGTAATCTATGCGTGGCACCAGTTGCAGTGCAGGTGTTAGCACTTTAGAGGCTGACATACAGTAAATTACAGTTACTGTGTGACGTGTGTGTGTGATCTCACAGCATTAGGTCATGGGGAAGAGAAAGTTGTCAAAGTCAAAATGAAAACAAAATAAATGGAGTAAGTAAATAATTGTAAAAAAATATTGTAAAATTGTTTGGCTATTGTAACACAAACAGGGATGCAGACAGATTGGACAGATTCCTTGCACACAAAACACACACTGAGTTGAACAGAGCTGTCATATTGCTTGCATTTAACTGATGAAATTTTAATGCCACTTTGCATCACCGAGCTTTATTGTTCAGCTGCATCCAGCTCAGCAGATGTTAAATGCAAGCAGTCATATCTTTTTTTTTTTTTTTTTTTTTTTGCAGCTACATATCAATATGGCAGAGAAATTTAGCTCTGAGCAGGTGTTAGTGCTCACACTTGTGAAATCACGGCTTGTGAGGGAGACATTACGGCACAGAGTAGCCACGATGGTGTCTTTCTTCTTCCACACTCCTTCTCCTCATCCTTCATCCCTTGCTTTCTCCATCTGGAGATCTATCTGCAACCCATCTTCTATCCATTACCACATCATCCATCAAGAATAATGGCAAACAGTATCTGTCTTTTCCTTTGTAACACAAACCTAGAAATTCAGCTGCTCTTACATCCAGCATACACAGAAACACACTTACGCATGGTGTGATCAGTCACTGCCACTATATCCATCAACCCAGAGATTTTCTGGGTAACTGCAAAGCCTTTATTGTCTCTGCAGCCTGGCTCGCCCCTGACCAACCTGCCCACTCACCTCGCTGCCCACTCTGAAAAGCTCTGATTGTTCCGTGACTTTGGGGTGGCTACAAGTGACTCTAGGGCATTGTTTACCCTCAGCCCCTGAGAGCAGCTCCATCCAAGCACCCAGTCAGGTGCTTATCTGATGCAATGGACCATTGATCACCTTTTACCCCTGCACTGAATCAACTCTCTGTTAGCTGAGTGGAGAATCATCCTGAAACCAGATCTTGGTAACCTAAAACTATATTGCTGCCTCAGGTTCACTGGTTGACTTGTTGCTGTGCTCCTCCTGTTTGAGTTCAGGGAAGAAACCATCTGTATATAATACAAGGTGGAACAGATTCAACAAAATTAAATAGGATGTTAGTTTCATTTGAATGTCACTGGTGCATGTGCTGAGCTGTGGGACTTTCACAAGTGTATGTAGTAATTCATGGCAGTTCTCTGGGTGATCATCCACCAAAGTGACAAAGACACAATGACATCAGCTAAAGCAAAGACAATATATACAAGAATGACAATTTCCTGTGGATGAGCATGTTTACAAAATCCCACCGTCCAGTCCAAGTCATCCCGAGAAGTCATCATAAACCTGATAAATGATGCTTCATTGTGGTTGTAAATATTTATCCTTTATCCAAATCCAAATTCCATTATGGTAATAAACATAAATATATTTTTTCTTAAACAGGCATATATGAAATCAAGCAATCTAACGCTGTCAGAGTTCAGCTAAGTGCCACCATATGGTCAGTGGTGATTCTGAGAGCAGCATTGTTAGTTGTGTGCACATTCTGTTTCTGACAACATCTTGGCTCTCATTATCCCTCAATCTCCAAACACGCTACATGTGGTGCTCCCACTGACGAAGCCCGGCTAAACCGGGAACTTGCAATGGTTTGTAATTTGTCACAGTTGTGTCAGAAGTGAGCTGATGTGTTTGGGGTTGTGGCAAACATTCATTGAAGTGGGAGATGAGGGAAGCCGTTTGTTGTGGGTGTTGATGACATAACAAATGGCGCACAGATTTGATGACGTCCAAATCTGTTCATAACCAGGTTTAAGCTTGCATTAACATTCGCTGGACTGGATGAACACACGCTCATGGACCATGACAACATTTTCACATAAATAAATGTCAGTTTTTGAACTATATTATAATTCTATAGCATGTTTTACAAAAGCTAAACCTTTTCATACAAGATTTGATATTGTCTGTTCTGGTTGTGGAAACACAATCTGCTGAGTGGAAGCTCTGCATGTTTTTGTAGCAATAACAGTGGTGAGTGTGGGTAAATAGGAAAAACAATTTAGTAGACAAAAACAAGACAGACCATCAAAAGTCCAAGGAGCAAGATGTCTCACCACCGGCCACACTATTTGCTCGCTGATGTCTTCGAAGTGCAGTGCAAGTATGCAACAACGACCATGCAGCACTGGAAAAAATGCATTTTCTGGCACGGTATACATTTCAACCAGCCTCCCCCATCAAATTAAAAATTATCCCAGAATGATCTTCGCTGGCTGTCTGAGTCCTTTGTGTATACGAGTACACCTCAGTGAACTCAGCAGAAGAGGCAGGGGCATGCAGTCCACACCACAGACTCATTTGTGTGTTAGGGAGCTCGTTAGCCACCCCTCGGTCCATTACTGGTTCCGGACCTCGTGGCACCAAACTGTCTGCACCCAAAGAGGCTAAGAGGGTGGGGGTGAAGGCTAGATGTTGGTCCCCTGTGCTCCCCTGAGTCTGTGCAGATAGCATCACGCCAAGAGCTACAGCAGCAGTTCAACCCTGAAACCTAACAACCAGCACCCCCTCCTCTCACCCCCCGACTTAATTAGGCCATAATTTTACTGTATGCCACAACGAGGAGATGTGGGCTGTGTGTGTGTGTGTGTGTGTGTGTGTGTGTGTGTGTGNNNGGGGGGGGGGGGGGGGGGGGGGGGGGGGGGGGGGGGGGGGGGGGGTTGGGAGTGGGTGGAACCAGGGGTTTTACCATGGTTCCAACTGCCCCATTAAAGGATTTCAGCAGCTTTCCTGGGCTCACATTGTCATTCATTCACCCACAACTGTTGTGTTTAACTGCAGGTCAGCATTCCTTGATATGATCAGCAGTTTTGTCCAATAGATCAATAGCTTTTTAGGAAGCAGGACCTCAACAACTGTAATCGTTAGATTGAAAATATGGTTATGCCATTATTTTGGAGAAAGTACTTAATGACTTTCCTCAGAGCAGTTATGGAGGTGAACCGTACCACTTTAAGAATGTGAAAATGGGTAAACAGATTACCATCTTGCCCTTCATACTGTTTTACCTGGAGCCCATCCAGTAGACTTATTACTGAAAGCAACAATGACACTGTGTGTGCAGTAGCACGTTAGCATTTAGCCCCTGGGGAGCAAAATGTCTGTATAAATGCATACTTTTTACACTTGGGTCAACATTAAACCGATTTTGTATTCATGGACTTAGAACTGGAAATGAAAAAGCACATATGATGTACCTTTCTGCATGAACACACATACAGTGTGTTGTCAGACTTAATTAGTAATTATAGCTACAAATGTAAGATCGTTTCCCAATCTGGCAGAACAAAGACGAGCAAAGAATCCTAAACCTCACACCTAGAGGAGGAATGTTTTTCTGCGTCTGACCAGTGGAGGGAAAAAAAAAAAAAAAAAAAAGCAGTAGCTATTTTGGACTATAATTCTTCCAGACGTAGCTAAAAATCACGCTCCAGCACACCAGTCCCAATTTTGGTCAAAATGGTGTGTTTTTATGCAGCCAGCTAATTAACAAGGCAGTAAATTATACCAGAGTAAGTGGGCTTGCCTGTTGTTGGACGACCTCTACAGTTAATGGCTTTTATACTCCATGCATTCTTTTATGGAAGGAATGTAAGAGTATGCACACCATGCCAAGAATTACAGAGTCTCTCTCTCTCTCTCTCTCTCTCTCTCTGTCTTTCTATCTCATCCAATATGGAATTACATTTCTATTATACATTATATGGAGATGCCAAATCTGTTTTGTGCTTACATATAAATATAGTAATGACATATTTCTCATATATGGGAATACCATATCAAATATTATATGTCCTTTTCAGAAGTGTACATTTCTGTCCATGTATGTCCTTTATACACAAAAATGGAAAACATTTAATCACGCTCCAGCACACCAGTCTCAAATTTGTTCAAAATGGTGTTTTAATGCAGCCAGTCATTATGTGAAATTTGATATATCCGGAATATATTTTAGTTATCTATGCCACACGCATGTGCATAGATATGACAATACACCAATTGCAAATATATGTGAAATAGAATACACAGCTTTGTCATATTAAAGCGTATATACATATGTTTTTCATCAATGCATGTGTATGAAGTACACAAATTAATTCAGCAGGGTACAAATGATTCAGCATTATGTCTGGAGAAGAATGTATTTTAGCTTTGTTAGCTTCTGCATATATAATTATATATATATATGTAACAGATACTCTGTGTTTATATATTAGATTTCCATAAGGACATCTGTCACGCCTCTCTTTTTGTTCTGTATTTTATTCTTGTATTCTGTCTTAACATGTTTGAATTGTTCAAATTTTATCCATAACTTTGTGCATGATTAAAAATCATACAAGCGTGCTTTCATTCATGCATACGTACCCATTACCTATAGGAGCATTTGTGTGCGCGTGTGTCCATACGTGTGGTGTGTGTACATGGTGAGTATGTTACTATTTGTGCTGTTTAAATACAACACGCTGGTCTTTTTATTGCTCACACATATTTCACAACTTTTCCTGCCCTGGAGCTAGAGGAAGACCAAACATCCTCCATCGTAAATTTTCTCCCAAAAGCACAACCTGGAGAGCAATGGCACACAGGAAACTACGCACACATGCACACACACACGCAAGCACATGCACAGGGATAGAAAGCATCATATATCACGAGCACAAATGAAGATTTTCATTTCAGCATAGCATATTTAACATTTTAACACCAATTCAAATACACTGATGGCAGTTTTAAAACTGAATTTCAATAATTTACTTGAACTTTTTCAGAATAGATAAAGCACATTAAACTGTCACTCCTCATATTAATAAACATCATATTAATCACAATGGATGGCTCAGTGTTTGTGAATGTCCCTCTTCACTTCAGCAGGCTAATGGGAAATCAGATCTGGGCAGTGTCTTTAGCTCATTGCTCATCTTCATCCTGCCCGCACAATTAAATGCATTCAATTTATCAGACATGATTCATCTCCTACACAAACTCATATTTACCTCAACTATGATTTATGAGGATCATTACAATGATTAAATTTGGTCTAAATGTGTTCGTCTGATGGCCATCTTTGTCTCTACAAAGGGTCTCTGTTTCACTCCCTCTGTGGGTCTGCATGGTAAATTAGTTTATATGTCTGTATGTGTGGGTGAAGGCTAAGAAAGGGGAGTTATTAGCTTTTATGTGGAGATAGGGAGTGTGTGCAAGTGTGCATGCAAGTAGTCAGTATCTGAGTACACTCTGGTGTGTGTTTGTGAGGAGTTAGCCTCCTGCATTTTCAACATTTTCTGTGGTCGAGTGTGTTTTGTGGTTTTGGTTTTGGACTGGAGGCAGTGGCCGGCAACTGGACTCTCTTGGGATTTTGTGGTCAGCTCTTCTGTTACAGATAGAAGATTTCGAAGCTTTCTCACACCAAGGTATTGGTGAAGAGCCAGGGCAGTGTTGTATTGTTGATTTGGTTTCTGTTTGGAGTGTGTTCGTAGATTATACATGATTAAAACATAAGAGGCCGGAAAAAATGAGATTTCCATCCAAAGTTGTGTAACATGCTATTTGCTTTTGTGACAGCATCGGGAAAAGCAGTTCAGGAGGTAGAGTCATTGCTCGCTGTTCATTGTGTTCATTTTAGCTTGTTTATTTGTCCTAGGAAAAGACATAAAAACTAGTCAGACTGACGCCTGAGACATTTTTAATAAAAGTGGAGACATAGAGGGGGACCAGACAAAGGAACATGCGGGGGGGGGGGGGGNCACACACACACACACACACACACACACACACACACATATAAAGACACAAAAATGTGCAGCACATATTGCTAATGTTGTAACCGTGCAATGCTATGCTAAAATGCCGACGTTTCTGGAATCAGAAACCAGCGTGTGGACTCGATCACATGATTTCGGCTCAACTTGGACTTGAGTCATAAATTTGTTAATTTGAAACTTGACTTGAGATAATGAAAAAACACCTGAAACACGACTGTGATGTCAGTAGCTTGTGACTTAACTTTGATTTGAGCCTTTTGACTCAGAAAGACTTGATACCTTCCTCAAACCAAAGATTTTGACTTTTCTGACATATAGCTTATATGGAACATAATTTTACAAAGCATCTGGCTATACAATATTTTGTGTTATCAAATTAAAAATAAGGCTGAGATAAAAAGTTTTTTACCAAATAATGGCAATAATTCATGAATTGAGGAATTTATCTTAATCTGTGAATTAATATAAAGCTAAAGTCATAAGTATATAGTAGAATAAAAACTATAGTAGAAGAAGAAAAAAGCTCAAAATAGAGATGCCTCAAATAATATCTAAGTAACTCAAAGTTATATTTAAAGGACTTCAGTAAATATACGTATGTAGTTTATTTCCACTTTTACAAAGGACTATGCTTGTTCTCCTCCTAGAAAAGTAACATGGCATACGTAAACAATGTTTTCACTAGACAACAGATATACATCCCACATATGTACATTCACACAGATACAGTTCTATAAATATCAGACTACAAAAAATAACATTTACTGTATCATTTGAATATGTATTTGATATGAAATATGATTTTCAGAGTTTTATTGTTGCATTCCTTTTCTCCCTGCGGCCATATATTCACAAAAGAAATACTTTAGCCAGAAAGTATAGATCCCCCGGCTGAACACTAATTGCATGATTTAAAGCCTTGCTGTTGAACACCTTGGAGAGGCCCCACACTGGTTCTGTGTGGACATTACACAGACAGGCCTGCACACAGACCGGATGATAGAAAAAGGGGAGAGGAAAGGAAGAGGAGGTAAGGGGGAAGTGGGGAAGTGAGGAAGTTTACAGCGCTGATATGAGACCTCAGTACTAATGGATATCACCTACCTGATTAGATTAACATGCAGCAAATCTCTCCTCCCTCCTCCATTTTCTGGTGTGCCATGTGGATTTCCCATGTCATCTGTCACATGATTTCTTTTTAACAGTTATATTATATTGCGTGTCGTGATGAATGACTGCAGGAGCTGCAGCACACGCTGTCCTGCCTCATGTCAGCTGGAGGGTAAAGGTATTCAGATGCACAGGTGATTTCACTCTCACCTTTATGATGTGAAACTGATAACAGTATTGGCTTCCTGTGTGTGACTGTGACAATAAACCGTAAAGGACCATACGGGCAATCGTGCATGTTTGAGCCTGATATATACAAACTGCATATATGGTACGTTACTGACAATTTCCAAAACATAAAACTGCATTTTAGGTTTCCTGTTGTTTTTTTTTTTCAAATCCCCTAATCTTCAGGTGATGCACCCACCTTAAAATTCAATGTTTCATCTTCTAACACTTATGCACGATTGTAGAAGGTATGGTCATACACCACTGGAACATTTTGAAAATAGAGCGAAAAAGAAAAAAAACAAACAAAAGAAAAAAACAAGCTTCAGCCATAGCTCTGGCAGCTATAGAACTCTCTCTCTCTCTCTCTCTCTCTCTCTCTCTCTCTCTCTCTCTCTCTTTCTCTCTCTCTTTCTTTCATATTTGAACCTCAGTAACATCCTCATGATATTTCATGCTGTATTCCTATTGGTTGGTTTATAGACGTGGGTTGCAGTAGATGTCAAACTGTGAGATTTTGGTGTTAATTTTCTGACACTATCAGAATTTTGTTGCAGTCTGTCTTTGGTCGTAAGATGGTCGTGTCTCATTATGCGATCTCTCGTTTGTAACTGACTACCAAAAATGCCATCACATATCTCTTATGATTGTTATCGTTCGTCGACAACAGCCCAAAAATCGGAGAGGCTGTAGAAGCCTTAAGGCAATAAATCAATGAATTAATGCAAATGCCATAATTAGACTGAACAAATGAATATTTTAGTGTACTCCGAGTTCATGTGATTTTAAATTCATATACTCGAACATGTAAAAAATCCATTGGTTTATAAGCGGCATAAGCATTCTGCAAACGCATATTCTCACCTGACATGCTTTCCCTTAAGCAGAGTCATGCATATTCAGCGAATAACGGAATCCTATTAAGTCCTTCCATGTATAAGTCTCGCTCACATTTTTGCCTTAATTACATTACAGATAGAAAGTGGAGTATAATGAGCATGTACACTCAGGTATTTTTGAAAGCCTTGTAGAGAGAAAAAAAAAAGAGAAAATTCAGCAATCGCAGATGAAGTCACATTAAAGAGTTTCCCATTTTATGAGCTACAGCTCTCTGGAGATGCTCTCTTGTCACTCACACTAAGTGCTGGTCCTGGAGGAGTTCTAAAGCTCCCACAATCCACCTCACCACACTCATAGCCATGAGGTCTGGGAAGACCATAAAGGCTTTTTTACAAGGTGTCATGAAATAAAAACGCAGGGAGAAAAAGGAAAGATGGTGTAATATCCAGGAAAAAGAAGAAACCTCTCGTTCTCTGCACTATTGTTTGGCCTTGTGCTCTTTCACTTTGTGTGTGCGTGTAAATGTGTGTCTGTGTGCATGTTCGTGTGCCTTTGTGTGTGTTTGAAGCTTTGTGGCTGGTTTAAATGGGTGGGCTGGTGAGCCGTTCCCTGTCTGCCATCACCCATGTCCACTTACACACACTCTGGGCCTCAGTGGGAATGAAGAGGGGATTACGGCTCTGACTGATCCTAGAGGGGCACGCACTTAACACGACTGTAAACAACAGGGCCATTTGAGTGGTTCACACCAAGCCGAACAGAGGTAAAAGCTGGGACACTGCATAGGGGCTCGTGGTGTTCCAGTCAAAGGTTATTGATGAAGAGAGAAGCAATGTTGCCAGAGATCCTGTTCCAAAACCATGTGAGTTACTAGATCTGCTGATTATATTTGGAATCATTTTTGTTTTTATTATCATCAACAGAGCCAATTAAAAACGTGATAAATAGCAATAAATTTATTCTACTAATGAGTATCGTCTATGTAAGCCAAAGTCTGATATCATGTGTCCGTGGCAAAAACGATTATAACTACTACCATAAACAATTATATTTAAAAAAGGACCACAAGGATGCAACAATTCTAAATCAATTCAGAAACAGAGGAATATATCAAAAATGCATGACAGTCACGTTCAAAATAAGGTATTTGCTGCTTAAATCTGTGTTAATCAATATTTTTGTTATTAATCCAAACTCTAATGAACTTTATGTAACTTCCCCACAGTCTTGGATTCCCAGACCCCGCCCCTTCCTCAGGGCTGGACTTTGTCATGTGACTGTGTGGCCTAAACTCACAGAGAGGGTTCTCATATATAAGTATGAAATAAACTTGGTCAAATACATACATGACGTAAACAATTTATACAGCTCTGAAAATATATGTAAATGGTCAACTATTAAGATGGTCATTAGAAAATTTTTAAAGTTTTAGGAAAAATGTTTTCTGTAAAAACAGAAACATGCCCCACCCTTCGTCAGTCAATCATGGTGAAGCCAGATGTATAAATAGGAGTTGGCTCTGAGGATCATCCCAAGCCTGCTTCTGGTTCATGGAGCAGGTAAGACCACCGCTTAATTTTCCTATGTGATTTCATTAGCATTAGCTTTTTAGCAGGCCAGTTGCTGCTCTTTGGGGTTGATACCAACAGCGTTTTGTTTGTGAACTCTGAAATTGCTTTCAGTTCTGGGTTGGTCATTAAATGTTTGTATGAGTTGCTGTGTGTGAAAGGGCTCAGACTTTGGTTCATATGGTTTTGTCTTGGTTGTTAACTTGCATGCTAGCATTCTCGTCGGTGCTCTGTGATTGCTTGTGTTAGCAATGTAGTTGCTACTTGACTGTTAGCAGCAACTTTAGCAGCACCTTAATATTGCCTGTGTTGTGTTGCTGGTGTGTGTACGCTGGTTTTTGAAGAGTGCTTTAAAAATGACAAATGCTATGAACACACACATTCTGTCTCTGCTATGCTACGCTATGCTGCTGCTGGGTAAATGCTACAATATGCTGTATTGCAGGTTTTCGTGTGTTTGCTGGTCTGTTTTGGTGCTATGCTGTTTTCTGCTGAATTGTTCATAAACTGTTATCCGTACAAGGCCAATAAGACAAAGGTAAGACCAATTTATTTATTTATTTATTTTTACTTAAATGGCTGTGTATCTTTGTGTTACACAAGCTTAAATAGTACAATTGAGTTGTGTTAATGGTTGTTTGACGAGTTTGAGTCGCTGTGTGTGAAAAGGTTCCACTTTGGGTCACATGGTTTCATCTTGGTTAACATGCACGCTATCGCTAACCCACTAGCAAGCTTGTTGGTGCTGCATTAAACACTTTAATCTGTCTATGCCATACTTATGCAGATGTTTGTAAAGTGGTTTAAAAATATAAATGTTTTGTCTCTATGCCATGCTTCACTGTTGCTGGGTAAATGTTACAATATGCTGTGTTATGTTGTGTTACACACGCTTTCATGTGTAGCTGGTCTGTTTGGTGTTAATCTGCTTTGTGCTGAATTGTTTTTAAACTTTTGAGTATTTTCGCTAGTACACATGAAGACGACAAAAGTAAAAACAATCTCTCTTTTTACTTGAACTGTATTTGCTATGTTTCTGCTGTGCACTTTGCTGTTTCTTTTTGCTCTATACTATATTGTTGTTGTGCATTTTGCTGTATTTGTTTGTGCTAAATGCTATGCTACACACACTTGAATGTTGCAAATGACTGTGTTGCCGCTCTGTGGCTTTTTGTTGCTGAACTGAACCAGATGCTTTTAATTCAGTCTCGTCAGTTAGTTGCTGAATTGTAGTGATAGCTCATGTGTTAGAGTTGGTGTGTTAAAGGTTCAGACTGCACTTTGTTTGATCTTAGATGTTTGGCATGCACGCTAAAGTGTTAGCCAGCTTGTTGGTGTTGCCAGTGTAGTTACTGCTCTGTGGATGCTGGTGTGCATGCTACATATTAATTTGCATATATGTGCTGAACTGTTCTTGTAATTTAATAAGTTTACATTATTGGGCATATTTTGCTTAAGGGTATACTTCGATCTTCAATTAGTTTTGTAGTTAGGACAAATTTCATAACCTGGACAAATTTGTAATCATGGCTCAATTTCTTGCATTTTGTTGACAAATTTCATAGCGTGGACAAATTTAATTTCTCGTATTTTGTGGACGAATTTTATAGCATGGACGAAAAAATTTCTTGTATTTCGTGGACCAATTTCATAGCATGGACGAATTTAATTTCTCCCATTTTATGGACTAATTTCTTGTATTTTGTCGACAAGTTTCTTGTGGAGAAATGGTCTTGGTAAGTTGGTCGTCATGCTAAAGAATACCTATATTGCTAAGTGTGAAATGAATCTTGATGAAAATTGCAAAATGTTGCTGACATAAATTTTATAAGTATAGCTGAAATGAAAATTAGCAGTTAATGTTACATTTAAATTATTATGACCCTCAAAATATCTGAAATTGGCATTTAACTTTCACCTTTATTGTATACTAAAAAAATTTGGCCGGTAATGTTAACTTTCCAAATTAATACCTCCCAAATCCAACACCACGTCCTTGCCGTCGGAGGTNAATGTTAACTTTCCAAATTAATACCTCCCAAATCCAACACCACGTCCTTGCCGTCGGAGGTGGAAACAGGCAGAGAACAGTATTGACAGACAGTGATCTATGTAGCGTTGCTGCTGCTAAAGTTGCCATGAAAGCCTGTTTGGACTCACCTGGAAATGTGCTGGCAAACAGGGCTCTGGTGAGGCTAAGTGGACCAAACCCACTCAAAGACAAGCTGCAAAAACACTGATGTTTTCTCATGTGAGCATTGAGCTAAAATTGATAGCTCATGTACTGAAATTGAAACTCATATTGATGATTTTTTCAAGGTAATATTAGACAAAAGATTTTGCTAGCCTTGCAGCTAACTTGCTTTAAATGTACTTGTCTCAAATCGGTGACTGGTTATTTAAGTATCATCCAGAACTTGGTTTAAGATTTTAAAGTAATACTTTTCCTTAAGTTTCCAAATAGTGGAGGAAATTCTTCCTAAAACAATAACTTGCAGGGTATTTCTAATGTCATATTCTAGCTTTAGCATTATCTTGGATCACTTAATCTCTTTGAACTGAAAGTCTGCTTTACATCTTTATTTGTTTCTGTTCTTGTCTCCTGTAGGATCCAGTAAAGAAGAGAACACCAAACTCCTGTATTGTATCATAGTAACACGTCCATCCTGTCAGGTGGAAGTACCAGGTTCGAATCCTGACAGGAGTTTGTCTGGATTTACTCTCCTGTCTTTAACAGCTCAGGATGGTCACTCCATGACTCACAACACACTTACATTTCATTCCCTAAAATTTGATCATATTGTGACTTATTCTGAAGAAATGTGGTTTGGATTTGCTGATTCTTGTCTGCTTAAAGGATTTTTTTTTTTTAAGCTTATTTTACCTTGGAAGATAGGGCATTTATCAACCTTTTTTGCCTATTTCTCAAGAAAGAAGATGCCAGTCTTACTAAAATAATTCATTTATTATTCCAGATCCATTCCATATATATGCTTGAACAGGGTTCAAGCATATATTGGACAGGGTTCACATTTATAGCATTACTTAACAAATATAGTTCAAAAACATGTACTGTATATGCATACTAAGATTATTCTGACTCAGCAGCATAGCATAACAATGACATATTTTTCAACAGTTATGAATATAGATGCAGAAGAAGATCATGTTTGCAATACCTCTGTACATGTAATGATAATAAAATCTAAATTTGGCTTGATGCTCTCTCTGAGTGTTTGTAGTTGCACATATTAGTCTGGCTGTTGTATATTTTCCCATTATTTATACACAGCTAATTGATACTGGACCTTGTTATGGCTGCCAGGGGATTGGTGATGCAGTTGGAAAGCCTTTGATTTCTATTCTGATATATTGAGCAAACAGTGGGCTATAATATCCAGCTCTGTCAATTAGACATGATTTGTTTGTTTTGCAGCAAATACTCTTAAGTGGTCCCTGCAGGACCTTGTCTTTTACTCATCTGTTTGGTTTCTCTCGTTTGCTCTCTGTCTCTCTCTCTCTCTCTCTCTCTCTCTCTCTCTCTCTCTCTCTCTCTCTCTCCCCATCTCCCTCGATTAGGGGGGCCTCAAGGATTCAGTATAATCACCTCGCTCGGAGGAATGGGATAAAACATGGTCCGTTCCAGGAGAGCGAGAGATGGAGCTTAGTGATGTTTTCGCGTGACAGAGGTTCATATAAAAAGATTTTGGTCCACATTTTGCTTGACTTGGGCACGCTCTAAAAACGCCAAGGAATTCTATTCTGTTGCTGGACTTGGAGGATGGGAAGATACAGAATCCTGCCTCTGTAAAACACCCAGAAAAGTGTGGCTCAGATTTTTCTCCCTCACACTAAATGTACCATGAATGATTTCGTTTTCCAGTCAGAGGGGAAAACTTAAACTTCTTCTCACATGTATCAATGCAGCTGTAATACAGTACTGAGATCTACAAAACAGTACGTGGACAACATGGACCGAGTGTAGCTGAAATCTAATCAAGCCTGTGTGCTTGGCAGCCCGGCAGCCCCACACACACTGCAATGCTCTTGCTTTCTTCTTCACTATAGATCTGGATCCAAAATGTAAACAAAGCCCATGAAAGAACATGTGAGTCAGGAGTCTTCCTGTCTGTTGTTTTATTTAATAGTGTTTGCAGCACCACGTTGTGTGCAGATCATTCCCACTTGCCTATTCTGACGACAGCCAAGACGCAGCGTTGCATAAACATAATAAATCACTTTTGATGATAGCGACTCATCTCGTACCTCTTAATTTTTTTTCCTTTCTTGTCAGCAATTGTCAAAGCGTTCGTAACAGGCAGCCAAATGCAACCTGAGATTAGAGGAGAATACTCAAGTGCAATTCAAACATTGTTAGCATCATAATAATCAGACAGTGCAATCATCCACAAGCCGGATCGCATTCAGAGGTCTCTGGTCTCCAGCATACTGCTGAAATAGTTTAGTGCTGTCGTGCTCAGTGTGGGGCCACTCCGGTACGCTCTCATGGGAATGATCTTCAGATTTAAGGCTCCAGAGCCAAGGAATTTCAGCAAAGCACTGCGGTTTATTTTTGCAGCCCTCTGCAGTGTGTCCCAGCCTAGCCTGACTGGCTCAGCCCAGCCTGGCTGTGTGCAGCTCTTGGAGCGGTTCAGGAAAGGCCTGTCACTCCAGATGCGAGGTCAGTCTGTGCCAGCGAGAGAGCCTGAAGGCCTGGCTTCCGGCCTAGAACCACAACCTGACAGCCTAAGCCTTGGGCCCTTCGAAACTAGCACAAAGCACCTTTTCAGGGGCCTCTTTCTCCTTTTCCCCTCTCACTTCTTAGCCAGGGGCCAGCCACCTCACAGAGCCTGGGAGGGAATGGGTTCGCAGCACAAATGGGCTAAAGCTCAACCTCTAGATTCATATTTTCCCAACTCAGACAGACAGAAAGGACCGGAGGGATTTAACTCAGTTTATAGACTGTATAAACATTGCATTAGAATTTTACAAGACACGAGTTCCGCATCCAGAGGAGAAGCACAACACCGACGTATCGATCAGCATCACATCAATCTGTGTTTGACCGTGGTGGTTTCAACACGCACTCTTTCACGGAAAATGTGAGAAATTGACAAATGTATTGAGCTTGGAGAAGACGGATGCTAACCTGCGAGTGAACCCACAACAAAGAGTGTGTGAACAAGCCTGCAGCACACATTGACCTGTTTGCTGCTCTCTGCATGTAAGAACCACCTCAAATCTAACTCTGCCCACACCCTTCATCTGAATGAAAAAAGCAGCAATCCATAACGTTACACCACTTTACTATTGGCAGGAGAGAGAGAGAGAGAGAGAGAGAGAGAGAGATTTCAGGTAAGTGATTAAGTAAGGTGCTATAATTATCCCGTCTTGCCGGGCAGGACAGAACGTGTTCTTGTTGCTGCTGAGTAGACAGGCAGGTATAGAGACATGTCACTCACTGAACACTAATTTACTGACCTCGTGATTGTAGAGAATGAAAAGAGAGAGAGAGAGAGATGGAAAAAGAGCAAGAAAGAAAGAATTTTCTCTTTACCTGCTCCACAAACTCTCAACAACACACAATGACCCTTGAAAAAGAAACGTCACCAAACTATTTGAGTTAGAGAGGGGTTGGACGACTGTGAGCAGAAAAAAAAAAAANTGGGGGGGGGGGAGAAGTTGGGTGACACAAACACAGGCAGAAAAAGAACCAACAAACCTTGAAAGCACGTTTGAAATTGACAAATTGAGTGGATGGAAATGAGCTGTGTTCATATTTAAAGAAACACTGGACTCCTTGTTAGCTGGAAAGAATGATGCAGGTGAAGAGGGGAGGAGGGGTGGGNAAACACTGGACTCCTTGTTAGCTGGAAAGAATGATGCAGGTGAAGAGGGGAGGAGGGGTGGGGTCGTATATTGTGATTTATATCCCATGTCTGTCACCATGGCATTGTCATGGCAATCATTCATCATTCAGACTATGAAAACAGTCCACCTGACATAGGTAGGCGCCAACACTTGCACCTGAGTATGCATAAAGTTCAGAAGTGAACTCTGGTCAGAAGCAGCAGATTTGACTCGGTATTAAGATACTCAGACCTCCAAATGTTGCAGTACCATGGGAGAACATCGTGTCGTGGTATGTGACTAGGAAGATATTAATCTTCATCAGACATGAGTGGAAGCTATATGTTCAAATTGTAACGACACCCGAGGAAGCAGGGGTTTGGCTCTGAATCACATATATGACAGTTCTCTCCACTACTTCCACTCACAGGGACAAAAAAACAATCCTAACTCCCCTATTCCACTTCCTGCTCTCCTTTCTGCTCCTCCTCCGCAACTTGCTCCTCTTTTCCCAGCAGGCACTGTGTATGTGTGTGTGCGTGTGTGTGTGGACCCCTGAGCCACAGCTCTGACCAGCTACCCTCCTGCACAGTTTCAATTAAATATCATTTATGGGTACTCTCTTTTTTTTTTTTTTTTTTTTTTTTTTTTTTTTTTNTGTGTGTGTGTGTGTGTGTGTGTGTGTGTGTACTGTCATATATCTCCTGTCCGCTGACATGGAGGCCAGCGAAGGCAACAGATGCTTCACTGTCTGCCGTACGCTCACAGCCACTTCTCTGTCCTCCTGTCAGGATCTTCAGGCTGCTGTGAGGGAAGAGCTGCAGTTTAATCGACCCGAAACATACTTCCTCTGATTTGGCTGTTTACTTTTATTTATTTATTGTGTTATCCAGATTCGCATGCAGTACAGTAATTCCGAGATATAAATCGCAGACACATTGAATGCTGCTGTCGGCAAGAGATCATGGTCACAGTGGAAATTGTGCGAAAGAGAGAAATTGCTGCACCAATGATTACCTGATGATTTTGCATGTATACACATTTTAAATAAAATTAATATTTGAAGAAAATTAACATATTTTAGTGCTTAAAATGCAACAGAATTTTTGAGAAAATGCAACCATGCAAGCATCAGATTTTTTTTAATTGAAGTGTTTTTTTTTTTTTTTAATTAAATAACTATGGTAAGTTAAACTTGTTTATAAGAACTACTAAACCTATAGGATACATTTTTTGTGTGCTACTAGTATGTGTTGAACAATATCAAAGTTGCAAATTTAAGGTTAACACCTATAGAAATGGATCCAGTGGGACAAAGCCTTAGGTCCTGAAAGTTTTATTTTTGATTAGTCCTTTACTTCTGTAACATGTTGATGTCAACATTTACCCGCCTACACGCCTGCTTAGACACGCCCACCAAACATGAGGTTATGAGTGAGTGTTTGGCTCATACTTGTGTGTCACGGTTCATGTTTTCCCTGCTCAGACCTGACATAGCTGACCAATCAGAGTGAGCTTTTTGGGAGGAGACATAAAAGAGACAGCACCTAAAGCTGCCTGTTTTCACTCAGTGTGTACAGCAGTAGAGTAAAAGTGGGTCAATATACTTTTTGCACATTGAGTCATTGTAAAATGCAAAATACCACTAAATAAAAATAAGAACATAGAAATCTGTGCAATTTTTGATTGGCCCTGTGGAGCAAATAATGAGTAAATAATAAAGTTTATTTATATAGCACTTATCAAAATCACTGTTACAAAGTTCTTTACAAAGAGCACACTAAAAAAACAAAAAACAAAAAAAACAAAAACAAACTCAATTCAGACACCAGAAGAGCCTAATATCTTCTGAATTCTTAATTCTGATTGGATATCTCAGGTAAGTAGAGGAGATAGGAAGTAGGGCAAGATGCATTTTTGTTCATTAATTTTTGTTGTATGTCGACCCCTCATGGGCGATCTAGCTGCTTTTACAATCATCACCACTCTCCTGGGGTTGATGTGTGATTTTGAAATGAGAAAATGAAATGTTATAAATTTCAGTGTTTTCAGGGCCACCATGACATTGGATGTCAACAATGACATCATCACTGCAAGACAAGATGCAGGGGAATAAGGCTGTCCAGTGGGCTGAGTGTTGTGATTGGCATGACCGGGCACGGAACATTATGACTAAGTTCTCTTGTGGAGCACACCCAGTGCTGCAAAACATGCCAATGTAACAAAACACACAACTTCAGCTTTTAAGTCTGTGTATTTAAAGCATTACTAGTTCTGTTTCCTGGTGTGTCTGTGCAATTTTTAGTTTGCTTAGAACTGAAAAAATCAATTAAATTGGGCAAGTTATTCCCTCATCCTGTGCTTAGTCGGCAAACAAAAGCAGTCTAAACTTTGCCTGCATGTGTTAGTTCTTGAGTTCTGGCAATCCTGCTCTCATTCTCTGTCATCCAGGTCTAAACAGTTTATTTCTTTTCCATTGCTTACACTCCAAGAGCTTTTACCTCACATGCTAGACACAGCAAAGTCAGCATATAAACCAAAAGAAAGTCAAATCTGTCAATTGCTTAGACACAATTGCACCATTAGCGAATGTTTAGAAGATCCCACAGGGCAACAAACCGCGCTCATCCTTGCTCACACACACGCACGCAAACACACACTCGACTTGTTTATCCTTCCATGCAGAACCAGACACGGTGCCTTTGCAAGCCCTTAATCAAACACAAGTAGTCCCCTCCCTCTCAGGAGCGCTGACCTAGCGATGAACCATTCATTATCTGCTGCCCAACGCAAATGGTCGGTGGAGGGACGCTGGGCTTGATGGATAGAACACACACTGACCCCACTCGCAGCGAAATATCTGCTTCCAATGTGGAAAATAAAATGATAAAAAGATTAATGCAGGGGCTCATAAACCCAGAAATGTGATTTTGATTGCCTTGTAATGCCTCGCTTTCCTGGCAAAGCTAGAAGGAGAGAGTTAGGATTAGGCTGGGGGTTTGGCGGTCACCGGTAAAAGTCAAGCATTGTTAAACTTTAAGTCACCCTGTAACTACGCCCACTGCCCTCCCACACTCAGACCTGCCCCCCTCCTCCTCTCCCTGGCCTGGTGGGGTCTTATCNGCCCACTGCCCTCCCACACTCAGACCTGCCCCCCTCCTCCTCTCCCTGGCCTGGTGGGGTCTTATCTCCGATGGATGTGGCCTCCTCTGGCTTCACACAAAGCCTCATGTTGACATTCCAGAGGACCAAGCCTTGTGCAAACACACCAAGACCCACCAGATGGCCAAGTAGGGAGGACAGGGCTAGGATGAAGGACAGGAAGAGGAAGAATCAGAATAAAAATCACTTTATTCACCAAAATGTCACGGTGCCCTCGCAGCTCATAACTCGTTCCCAGAAGGCTTCAGGTTTTTGTCCCGCTGACAGTCACATATTCTTTAACAAAATGCTGATATTCGTCTCACATATAAACTCCAGTCAACTTAAAGCGTGTTGTTCTCGTGTCTGCACCAGCTACTGCCCAGTCTCTCCAAAGTCATTTAAAGCTAATATTTGAGGGTCACCAGGTTAATCTTCAGAGCGTTAGGCATCAGCAGAATAAAAAGCCCTCCAAATGAAAAAGTCGTTAAAGGCTTTGACTGGGCTGTGGTGGGTTGTGTTTATCAGTCTCGCTGCTGCTGGAGTCCTCAGGGCAGCAGGGTCCAACAAAAAACATTAGCAGGCACTCGCATGGTAAACATGACAGCAAAACACATTACATTTAGCAGATGCTATAGATGTATCAAAATGTATAATGATCGGTGAGGGAACAGTGCAAAATATAAACCACTCATCAATATATGGAGTAGAGAGTAAACAAATAAGCCTATGTTTTGGCTTGAGAGAGCATAATATTCTTTATAGGCTGATTTTAAACGTGCACACAATAAGCAGGTATCAAGTATGGATGGATGGATGGATGGATGGATGGATGGATGGATGGATGGATACAGTACTGCAGTAACAGTATTAATAGTTATGACAGGTTAATTGATTTTACTACAAATAACTATCTTTTATCATTTTGCAAATCATGCTGTAAAGTTCTCTATGTTTGAATATATTTTTCACACTTTCCTTTCATTCAGTCATTGGTTTCCATTTTTTTCCATCCAGTACGAAAATCAATGAATAGACTCTTGAAATTGCTTTACAATGAACATGAAACCAGCATTTGTTTTTTGTCAATGTTACATGATTGTTATGAGGTAAGGCAGTGGAGACTTTCACATAAATCTGTCACAGTTCTGCATGTCTGGTCAGCCACTCACCTGCCATTTCTGCATGCCTGGTCCTCAGCTACTCACCTGCCATTTCTGCCCGCCTGGTCTTCTGTTCCTCACCTCCGTTCATCAGCCTGATTCATTTCAGGTTTGGACGCTGTCACCAATTAGCACCAATCAAGCATGGATTTAAACCCCAGTCTCACACTCACCCTTTGCCAGATTGTTCTTAGCCATCCTCGATGCAAGACTCTCCAGCGTTTGTTTGTGGACTGACATTCTGTTACCGACTCGGCCTGTCTTGGACTATTCTGCTCGTCGCCACCCTGGTTATCACTTCTGCCTTCTGTCCCCGACTCCGATTCCAGTCTCTGCGTTTGGACTCTTTGTTTGACTGTGTCAGTGTAGGCACTTTGTCCTGCCAGTTTTTCTGCCTGCCTCTGTGTTGGACTGAGAGCTCTATTAAAGAACTTTACTTGTCGGAGTTGTACTGTGTGCTGCATTTGGGTCCAAACCCCACCCGTCACAAAATCTGCACATACAAGTACGTTACTACATAACAATAATGGATGTTTGGTTAAAATGAATGTAAATTACATATGATTTGTAGACAACTTTCAAAAACACAGGAATTGTCCTTTAAGATGATTACATGTTGACTGAGATCATATTTAAAGGAACATACTGGCCATTTTGCATGTTTGAGCCTAATATATTCAATTTTCATACACGTAATGTTACTCATAAAGCTTTTTAATAATACAATACAGCAATATGTATTTATTATGGGTTTTTTTGTTTTGTTTTTGTTTTGTTTTTTTAACATTGTATGTAGGCGTCATTTGTATTTTAGCTATTCAACTGTACTTGCTATGTTTCTCCTCAGATTTTATACTTCTGTTATGTGTTTGCATGGGTGGCTCCCGCAACTTCTCCTTGCAGGGATTAATCAAGTGTCTAAAGTGTCTAACACTAAGTCGTTATCACTATGGAAGCAGAAGTAATACTGTTTCTCTTAAATAAACAGGTTTTTGTGTGTTTGTCTCCAATGTGATGATAGATCAGAGGACATTTTGTGAGGACAGAACAATCTAATCCTCCCTGCCTCTGTCAGCCTACAGCACAATGAGCCATTCTGATAAAAGTGTGGATATCCGGCCGCCTTTCTCTCTGCCCCCCCTCCTCCTTAATGAGGGGGTGTATGGTGCTGTGGTTTATCCTGCCACTCTTTCTTTCCAAACCTCCTTCAATCCTTCAGGGCTGCTGCTGCTTTCTTCCCCTTTTTCTATGGAAAAAAGAGGAATGTTTTCAGGCCGACTTTTCCCTCCAAGCCCTTTCAGGTTCCGGAGACATGAGAGGACACGTCTATTGGAGGAAGACTTGGAATGGTGTGTGTGTGTGTGTGTGTGTGTGTGTGTGTCAGATTCAAAACAAGTTGAAGCCTGTTAATTGAGGGAATCCAGACTTATGTTAAGAACATGTTTTGTTGCGCAGCTAACAATCATAATAAATAAAAATTCTCAAATCTAAAAGTTAATTTAAAGCTCATTTGGTAATTATGAACATGGATTCCTCTTTTTTTTAAAACCTCTGTAAAGGTGGTTGTGTTTCCACCTGGGTTGGTTGGTTGGTTGGTTAGATGGGTGGGTGTTTTTTTTTTTTGTTTGTTTTTTGTTTTTTTCAGGATTACTCAAAAAATTTCTCAAAGAATTTTGAGAAAACTTGGTGGAAATGTGGAGCATGGCCCAGGGAAGAATCCTTTGAAGTGTGGTGTAGGTCTAGGAAGCTGATCCAGCAATTTTTAAATGATTTATTATCTTTGCAAGAGAGATTTTTGTTGGTATTTTTGCCAGTTGTTTTTAAAAAAGTAATAAACCAATCTAAAAAAAAAAAATAAAATAAAGAAATTGGCCATATTTATCCTATATCAACAGATTCAGCTTGGTCTGGATTCGAATAAGGATTTCTCAAAAGACCATAACTGGTTTTTAGAAATTCTGCTGGAAGGTTGAACATGTTCCAGGGAAGAACCGAGTTCAATGTTGGTGCAGATCCAGATCCAAGGTTACAGTTTTCAAGAATTTCACCATAGATTAAAACAGTTTATTTTATATTAAAACAATACATATTTTGTGTAGGCTTGTTCAGCCTTGATGGAGGTATGAACACTATGAGTGCCCCTATAGGTTTTAATTTCTTATTTCATGAGCCCACAACAGAAAAACATGAAAAAAGTTCCTAAAAATTAATACTAATACCATAAATATTAGTTTAATTATTATTAATAACGAACTATTTAGGTTCCTACATCTATAAGAATGTTGTAGGATCTTTATTGCCATTGTTGACACGCATAAACCTCCATTACTAAATTAATCTCATCCTCAGCTGCCACTATCACTCACACTTGCTAATAGATCAACTTTGATTAACTTAAATATTATCAGATGAACTATTTGCTCTGTTGGATTAAATTGCTTCTGATAAGAGAAAAAGGGAAATCAATCAGCTAATCAGAGCATCTATTCATCTGCCAGCAGCATAACAAAGAACGTCTGATCAAAGTCAGACAGATCGAGACACAGCCGTGCTGTCATGTCCATTCATTAACTAAATTGCTTTACCGCTGGCATAAATTCCGGTATCTAACTTGATCAGATCTTGCTGAGCTAAGCAGATTTGCATGAAGTCTTGGTGTGTCAGGACAAGTCACTATTTGTTTGGAGTTTTGTTATAAATACAAAAAAGAGAAAAGCATCGCATGTTTGTTGAAATTGATCAGACTCTTTCCCTTTTTATGGTAAGTGAAGAATCAAACACATGAAATATACAATGTTCTCAAAAAGCAAGGAGAGCACTGGATGTAAAAATGACACTTTACTCTTTAAAGGACCATACCGTCCATTTTGAATGTTTGAGACCAATATTTTCAAACACAACGTTACTGGCAATCATTTCCCAAAGCAGAATAAAAAAAATTTTCCTACCTTCCAGACCACCATTGGTTTCAGTTCATTCTGGTACGCTATTAAAATCAACTTGTTGATACTTGAAACATTCTTGGGATAGATAATCCATCATCACGAACAAGACCTACATTCAGGTTTTGTTTGAAATTACGTAATTTTAGCATTTAAGCGCAATACAAAATGCAGAGTGATCTGAAGATGCTTCCTGTTGTCAGTTCTTCACTACAGCACTTGAATGCACCACTAGGAAGCGTTTTAGTTCACCGTTCCAGTAATATGCTTCAGGAAATGATTGTCAGTAACATTACATGTATGAAAATTGAATATATTAGGCTCAAACATGCAAAATGNATGATTGTCAGTAACATTACATGTATGAAAATTGAATATATTAGGCTCAAACATGCAAAATGGCCGATATGGTCCTTTAACCAAAAAAGTGTGACTTCAGCTCCACCCATATCAGTTGAAAAGTTTCAAAAAGTTTAGATCAGATTAATGTGCGGTTTAATAAACGTCCTGCATATTAACACTAAGGGCAATCATTAGAGGACATACCTCCTCCAAGGCTGAACAAGTTTTTACAAAATTCATTTGTTCGAAAAATATACTGACCTAAAGTGAAAGAAACAATATTTTCTGGATATATATTAAATATCAAAGATAAGTCAAAACCATTTGCATGCTGAATCAGCATCATCTCAGCACATTAAAAATGGCTGTGCCTTCTACAATCATGCTTAAGTTTTATCAGGTGAAACACTGCATTTAAAGGTGGGTTTATCATCTGAATATTTGTTTTTTAAAAGTTCAGAGGTTTTGGCAAAATAACACAAAAACTTAAGTATGTTTTGAATGGCTGGCAGTAAGGTAACGTGCATGCAGGTAGTATTTATTAGGCTCAAACATGCAAAATTACCGGTACGGTCCATTAAAGACCAAACAAGGACAAACACATATTTTTTCCATCATTTATTTCGCAAATGTGGCATGAACACTTGCAAAACATCTTAAAGTTGGTCCAGTAGAAAAAAAGAAAAACACTTGAAATGATTTAATACTTTGTTTTTCAGCTTTCAATTCTGTCAAGTAAATCTGGAGTCTATGTTTTGTCTAAATGAGGGTGCAGATTGCTAGTTGGTATTTCCAAAATTCTTTCGATCATATATAAATATCCAGAAATCTCATTTCCTAATGCAAAACTAAGAAAGAGTAAAATGACTGGATAGAAACTGCATCAACATCTACATAAGAAAGGGATTAGCTGACTATAAAATGTACAGTTTTTAAAATTTAACTTAATATTCACATTCATATATAAAACTTACAAAACCTGGATCTTTCAAACCCACTAAAAATAGTTTTTCTGTTACTGCTGAAAGATCATTTTAAATTACCATAAATTTAATGGATTATTTATGCATTATCAGCATCATTAATATCATTTATGTTGTAATGTTTTTGTTCTTTTTTTTTTCCAGATTCATTTTCAAAAAACATAAGTCAATAAATTAACATGCTACCTCAGTCCCTGAAAGCCAATACTCAACTGTGTTACTGAGTGAGAGTAAGACAGGTGTAAATATCTGTGTGTGTGTGTGTGTGTGTGTGTGTGCATGTGTGTGTGTGTGTGAGTGTGTGTGTAGAGAAATATAGGACACAAAACCTGTTAGCATTAGCATTCCTGCCTCCAACTCAAAGGAGTTTGGGGGGGGNGGGGGGGGGGGAGGGATGGGGAAGGTCGGGGTTATTTTGGAGTCCATACAAAAAAATAATTCACTGTAAATATATAATATATATTTATACATATTTGAATATATTTACAAATATACCCAGCACTATACATTATACTGTGTATTTTTTCTCCAGAATAACTGGGAGGGTTTATCAAGAGAATGAAAAAAGTAATGTGACAATATTACAAAATAAAGGGAGGAAGGGCAGTTCTGCATGTGCTCTCCTCCTTTTCCTCTCGTTTGTTAGTCGGAGCTCTTCCTCGCAGTCCTTTTCCTATTTTGTCATCCTCTTCTTCTCCTTGTTTTAAGTCCGCAACGGTTCATACATTCCTCCAGGAGCAAAAGAAACAGTCTCGGAATGCCAGCCACTGGAATGGGATTACTGAACAAGTAATGTCGTCTATTAAAAAAAAACCCCTCTGAGTACAAATGAGAGAACCAACCTAAAAACAGTCTGTTTGTGAGGAAGAAGAGGAGGAAGAGGAAGGTCCCCAGGGAGCATCAAATCATTCAGTCTGTGAAAAACAGAGCTCCTGCAGGGGCCCTGCCTTCGCCTTAAGACGACATGTGAGCCTGTACTGTATGTGGTGTGTGTGTGAGTGTGTGCGGTGTGACAGCAGCGCTGCTACCAGCCCACTCCCAACTGGGTCCATTAGTCTGTTGGGAGCCAGAAGGGGTGATGGTGGGGGCAGGAGGTTGGGAGGATGTTGGAAGGTTGCTGTGTGTGTGTGTGTGT
>VXCM01004752.1:0-40263 GCA_014773175.1 Lucifuga dentata
GGGGGGAGGTGCAGGTCCAGCAGTTTTTTAATGAGAATGTCCGGGATAATTGTGTTGAAAGCTGAAGTCTATGAACAGCAGTCTGACATAGGTCTCAGGTTGATCCAGGTTATGATATTTCATCAATATCCTGCCCTTCAGTTAAACACTTTAAAATGTATTTATTGATACTTTGAATAAAACTTTATTAATACTGTTACTTATAAGTGAAAGCACTGAAGTGTTTACAGAGTTGTTACTGTCAGCTGTAATGTGTTTAACAAAAAGGTGTTCAGTACAGTGTTACCCATGTTATCTGTGTACATTTAAAAAAATGCTGATATCTGCTTTTCATCTGGGAGTGTTAAATTTGCAGTTTCAAACATGACGGACTTACACCTGTGTGTGATTATTCCAGGCAGTTTAGGGAGGTGCACGTGACAGACGCCATGCCACAATAGCCAGACACTCAGTCAGCTTGATGTGCAGCTACTGACATCAAATATTAATATAAAAAGTGGTATTTTTTATGTTTTTGGTGAATATTTGCAAAGGACAGACAGCCTCTTATTTTTACACATCACTTCAATCAACATTTCGTTAAAACAGAATTATTAGTTCTACATCATTTAATAAACCAAACACAACCCCATACCTTTAAAAATACAACTTCTGTGGTAAAGCTCAAAGTGAAGCTAATCCTCCATTAAAACATCTTAAATCAGTTTCTCTACCTTTGGGTCTTGACCCCACATGGAGTCACTTGATATGCAGAGGATAATGGTTTTTATAAGACAGCTTGGCAACTATCAAGTAACATGAATTTTGAGAACTAAAAATGTGATCACGAACTTGAAAGGTTTGAGACGCTGACTTACTGTAGTAAATCAATTCATGTTTTATGTACAATGTGTACAAAATGCTTGTGAAATACAACTCACTGAGGATGTTTCACTTTATATTCTAATAGTTGAATTCAGTGGGGAAATTGGTCAAGACACCTAATATTGAAGGCCATGTTGGGAGGATATAAACTTAATGTCACCTTAACTGTGCACATTTAACAACTTAAAATCCCACTAAAGAAACCTGATATGGCAACAACAACAAAAAAAAAAAAGACAAAATTTAGCACCTTCTTCAGGAAAGCAGCCTAAAGGAAGACCTAAAATCTACTTGAGTACCTAACACAAAGCCAGTATTTGTTCTGCAACTCAACTCATATGAAACAAAGGAAGCATTACCACAATATATGACACTACAAACATATTAGTGAAATTTCTTTATTTTTTTGGCCGTAGATCTTATTCCATCTTAAGGCCAGTAAAAGCTGACACAGTATACAGATCTAACAGGATCAGTTTTTATTGACCCTCAGGTATATTGCACAGAAATGAAGTCTGCACATTGCAGAAGGTGCATGTTGTAACATATCCAGAAAACAAGTACATGTAACGTTCAGAAATATTGTTCAACCCTTGGAACAACTTTCAGGAGGTATGGAAAGCCTGAAAAATTATTGTGGAATTTCAAAACACAATAAAAATATCAAAACGGTCTTTAGCATGTTTTGTCATACTGATGTTAATAATAAACAGTCATTTCATTTGTAGTCATTGGAGAACACTGTTGTTCATTCAGCCACATCACAGAGTGCCTTCAAGGACCATTGTTGCATGTTTGAGCTTAATATATTCAACTTTACACGTAACATGACTGGCAATCACAAAGCATACTATGAATGGTGAAATACAGTACAATTTTTTTTTCCTACCTTCCAGACCACATTGGTTTCAGTTCGTTCTGGTACGCTATTGAAATCAACCCATTGATACTTGAAACATTCTTGGGATAGGTAATCCATTATCACAAATAAGTCATATATTCAGGTTTTCTTTGAAGTTACATAATTTTAATGTTTAAACACAATAAAAAAGCGCAGAGTGAATGTATGTCTCCACCGGGGAAAAAAGTCCCCAAAGAAGACCTGCATTTATCAAAAAATTTAAATAACCGTGAGTTCATAAGGCTGCGTAACTATTAGCAGGTGAAACATTGATTTTTAAGGTGGGTGTATCGCTTGAATATTTGATTTTGAAAGATTAAGAGATTTTGCAAAATATCAGGGAAGCTGAAATATGGTTTGGGAAATGATTGTCAGCAACGTAACATGTATGAAAATTTAATATATTAGGCTCAAACATGCACAATGGTTGGTATGGTCCTTTAAATAAAATAGGTTTATTTTAATGGCACAGCTAAGGTGAAGTGGACAGTACACGTAATTGTTTTTGCATGTGGATATGATGTGATTTGGAAGTTATCCTTTAAGCCTCTAATTTTTGACAGTTAGGTAATACTGGTGTCTGAACAGGGTTTAGCCAGCTTGCTGCAGACTAGTGAGATGGCACAAAGAGTTATTTGTTACGAATCATTTCATCACTTCTGATCAGAATTGCTTGAGTAAAAGTAGTCAAGGATGATTTCAAGGACTTTTCTCAGTCCAATGTGAAGAATGATGCCATCCTCAGTTTAATCTGGTTTTATGATGGAAAGAGATTTAATGTCAAGCCTTTTAGCTTCCTTGCTGATTGTTCTGTCAGTGGTACAGCATGTATAACTGATACTAATATAGTATCAGTTGTATTTTGGCCACATGGGTTAATTTGAACTTTTAAGATATGTCATTTGAAAAAGTTGTAAATTTAACAAACCAGATCAATAAGTAAAGAATATGTTTTTTATGTCCTCTTGATCATATTACACTCGAAGTGTTGTAACAGATAGATAAAAGACAAGAACAATAATACAGCATATACAATGCTTCTTGTACAAATGATGGCATTAAATTTGAGATGGCAAAATTCCTTCAAAATAATAAAAAAAAATGGCAACTTAAGATTTAAAATCAAGCTCATCATTTGTCCTACGGTTCAGCATGTCAAATAAGTGGAAAATGTCCATCCTTACAACTACAGTACAAATATTACAGATTTCATATAGTGCTTGTGTTATAATGGAAATGGTGCTTTTTTTCCCCTCATGTTAAAAGCTGCTCAGTCACTCTGAAGTAAAAACACCTGAAGAGATTTATGAACTGAAGAAATTTATGAACTTTATGAAGAAAGCACCAAATGTGGCTCACGCATAAGGGAGCACTGCCAAAATGTCTGCCTCCTCCTTCATTTACTTATTGCTGTCATATCCTTCAAAATACACTCAAGGCAGATAAACTTATAGTTACTGCACAATTTAAGTATAATGTAAAGCAACTAATATTATTTACAGCTCAATGTTAAAATATAAAAGACTTATTCTAAAGTGACTTTGGCCCCATTTACACTGTATCCAGATACATTATCCAGTAAGAAAAGTGCATGTTAATGTTGCAGAACACATTGCGATCACAATGCAAACCGATTTGACAAGTATGAAAATTTATGAAATTCATTCCACAATACAGATCTGGTCTGGTTTGCATTGTGATTGGATTTCAGTCATAACCAGTCAGATGTAAATGCAATCCATACAGCTGGGACAGATCTGTGAAATAAAATCTGCTCACAAATAGAACACGTTACTTCATGCTCCTGCTCGTACTCATTAAGCTATTTTGAATCGGAAGCTCCAATTTGTCTTAAATGTGAACCTGCAGCTGGAACACCAACAGCACATGCAGAAAAGCGATTAGTTTTTTTTTTGTTTTTTTGTTTTTTTTTAAATTAATGAAATTCATCCTTGCAGCGAGGTGGAAAAATAGCTTTAATATGACGTGCTACTAAGATCTGATGACCATGAAGGCAGAATCCAGTGAATGGGAATGCTTTTTAAAGAAAGGTGTGAATGCAACTTCTGATGTCAGACGTTATCCTGATACGGTATCCAGGCATTTTAATGCAAGGTGTAAATGGGGCCTTTGAGCTTGGCGTGATTGTCATATAAATTTTTAGAATAGTTAACTAAACATTTTTCAACGCCACTTATTTACTCTACTTGTGCACTTTGGCCTCTGGTCCCTTTTACAAAGTGGGAAATGCATCATTCACTAATGAAGCCTGTCAAAATATTTTAGGCATCTGCACTACATCACCATGACCAATACTGTGACTTGATTCAAATCAAATGTACAGATAATCATAAATAATAATAATCATAATCATTTATACACAACTTGCAGGCAGCCTTATCCACTCCTTGCAGAGTCATTTTACGGCATGTTCTAATTTTTGATTCAGTGCAGATTTAACCGTTTCATTTATGATTCATAAAAATGCAAAAAAATATAATTCTAATGAGTTGTGTTTCACTTGAAGGGGCCTGGGACTTTTAAAAAGTCATTTGTTTTATGACTCATGTTGTTGCATAATACAATGTATGCACACAGTAAATATGCCTTAAAATATAACCTTCACATTCTGTGCACAGTAAACATTCCTTCAGTATTTGCATCCTACTTTTTTGACAGTTTTACTGGACAAGGGGAAGCTTTGCTTGCTTAAGTTATCCAAAGTACTTCTGTCTAAATTCAGTTTTTCTTTCCCCTTACGGATACTTGAGAGCAAACTTTAGACGTCTTGTCTCTCAGGCTTCAGTGTGCCTTTTTTACCTTACAGGCAAACTGCTGGGAAATAGCAGCAACTGTCAATATGACTGTTGTAGGATGTCTGATATTCATGTTTCAATCGCTGTTACTTCTATACGCAGACAAAGGGAAGCTCATTTTTCTTCTCTAAGAAGAAAAATAATAAGCTCTACTATCTTTGTTTTACTCTGTCGATGTAAACCTTTCCCTTTGAATACCATTGCTTTAACTGCTGTTTAAATACTGTTTAAGCATTGGCATTCATTTAAATGAAGTTTTTTCACAGTATTTCTTTACAATTATGCACCATTTTCATGTATAATTTACTTCCTGTGGCTGTGGGCTACATTTGATGCCTTCTCCAAAAACTGCAGTAATGGTGGAGATTCTCTTGTATCTTTTGGAATGGAATATTACAGAATTTAAGACAGTTCACAAGGACAATCTGTAAGTCATCATTGTGTATGTGCACAGATGCCACCAAGACTAATCCATGTGTTTTTATGATATCCGTCAGTAAAATCTTTCACTTTTCACTGCAGTTTAGACGCTTTAGAACTATGGAAGCAAAATAGGGTCATAAAGATCTGAATTTAAATCAACACTGAATTTAAAGCCACAAATTTAGATCTCAAAATTCAAGTTGCGTATATTCAAAATGCAATATTCAGGTTGCTCAAATTCAGTTTAAAAAAATTCAGATTGAAAAAATTCAGATCGAAAAAATTCAGTTAAAAAAAAATTCAGATTGAAAAAATTCAGATCGAAAAAATTCAGATTGCAAAATTCAAGTAGCACATCCGGGATTGCAGCGCGATTTGATTGCCTATCCTTGGTATCCCGGATGTTCTACTTGAATTTTGCAATCTGAATTTTTCCTATCTGAATATTTTTGATCTGAAGTTTTTCAAACTGAATTTTTTCAATCTGAATTTTTTAAACTGAATTTGAGCAACCTGAATATTGCATTTTGAATATACGCAACTTGAATTTTGAGATCTAAATTTGTGGCTTTAAATTCAGTGTTGATTTAAGATTTCAGATCTTTATGACCCTATTTTGCTTCCATAGTTACTCATTTCCTCTTTCATTGTCTCTGGTGTTATCTGACCTGCTGGTACACTTTGCGCAGTTCATCCCAGAAGAACAGAGACAGAATGGTGTGTGGACCGAGACGGAAGTAAGAGGCTCCCAAACCTTTGTAGAGTCCCGTTAAGCCCTCTTTCCTCAGCGTCTTACAAAAGCAATCAGCAAAGCCTTTATAAAGTTGACCCTGCAAGAGGAGAAAATGAATTCCAGTCACACGCTGCAAATGGTTTTAACAGAAGAAATCTTAGGGTATTTTCAGACCTGGAGTTTGTTTGCTTTGTTCTGAATCAGGGACTTAATAGTTAAGATTGTTGCATTTACCCCTCAGTTTGGTTTGGTTTGGTTTCATGCTGAAACAAATTTCAGGTGAACCTAAATACATCAGCTGAAGTCATATGAGAATGCTCATTGGTCAGAAATATCTGGGGACAGGAGCAAAAATAGGAAGAAGCTTACTATGCCTGGATAGCTAAATAACATGGAAGAACAAAAGTGGCTTAAAGGGCGAGACAGATGATTTGTCATGTTTTAGTCCAATAAATTATAAATGCATATACTGTACTGTACATTACTGCTAACCATTTTCCAAAACATAAAACCGTATGTTAGTTTTCGTGAAATGCTTTCATATCCCCTAATCTTTCAAAATCAAATGTTCAGGTGACACACCCATCTTAAAATTCAATGTTTCACCTGCTAATACTTGCACTCGATTATAGGACCAAGTCATTTTAATTTCTCTGCAAAAGCCAACTTCTCCCGGGACTACATTCCCTGGTGGAGTCATACATTTTCTTCCGTGCAGCTCTGTGTTGCATCAGTTAAATTAAGTAACTTTGACAAAAAGTAATAACAGCATGTGATTCGCCATGATGGATTAACGATCTCAAACAAGTCCCTAGCAGTTGATTTTTAATAGCATAATGGAATGAAATGAAATCAATAGCAATCTGGAAGGTCAGAAAATAAATTGTACCAAGTGGGGAAACAACCCTATCCCAACTAAAGTGGACAGTGTAGATGTGGAAATGCCCTTACTGTGCCGGTTAGATGTAAAGCTCAATCAGACATTTGAAATCAGTCACCACCTCATGTAGTGTGTTATTCCTCACCTTGCCGAGATGATCCACAGGCTGGTTGTAGAGCCTCGTGCTCACCACATCAAAAGGAGTCATGGCCAACACCACCACCACACTGCTGATCATGCCGGCGGTCAGGGGCACCAGCCAGCTATCCTTTGGGAATACCTGTGGAAGAGGAAAGCAAGAACATTTCAAAGCAGCGACCTGCTAAACGCAGACAGAAAAGCACAAGGATATGTGTAGGTCCATCAGGAAACCCCCCCTATCTGCAGCAAGTTCTAGTTTTAGCTCTTTAATGCCCTTCCATGTATAGTGTAACAGAAGAATGATTCTATTAATAGTTACTACATTAGACTCTGATTTAAGCTGTTCCATATATCAACAGAATACAACATTATTATGCACTGAAGTGGAAAGTCCTTTACTGGAAAGTGATGTAGAATACCCATGTTTACTGTGGACTCTTACTAGGACAGTGACCTTCAATAGAAACTAGTTGACAATGACAACTGTTGAGAGTGAGGACTGATTAGTAAAAATAATTAAGGGGATTTCTTCTGAAAAGAGACATGGCTATTAAGTTATTAGATACTTTGCGCACCGTATAGAAACTTCTGTTCTTCTCCATCATATCAGGGTGGTGGAAGAGGTCTTAGCAGAAGATATCTGAAATCATGTGGAAATGAAATTCCTACATACTGTACTATTAAAGGGTTAAGGCAAAAAAAACCAAAAAAAAAAACAACCTTTTTTATGATTTCTGGGAACAAAACCCTGTGGCACTTTNAAAAAAAACCAAAAAAAAAAACAACCTTTTTTATGATTTCTGGGAACAAAACCCTGTGGCACTTTATTAGAGTAATTACTGTAAGTAGCAGCTTACAGCAGATGAGGAGAAGGGGGCTGGGTAGGTCTGTATAGACCGTCCAACGGGTTTTGTAGCACATGGAATGATTTTTACTTAACATTTGCTTCCGTGGACTGTTCAACTGAACACAACAGTGTTTAATGACATGATTGCTCCGTTTTTAGAGATCAATATGGTTCTAGCGTTTGGTATGAAAGACAGAAGCACAGGCTCACAGCTGCACTGTAGCCTGCAAACTGGTAAGCTAGTTGTGTCAGCTCCAAGTTTTCAGCCAGGGGGCCAATGAATGGTGTCGGATTTCTATTCCAGAAGGGTATGAAGGCGAGTGCTTTGTCAGTGCTAAAGGAGCGCTTTTGTAATCACTGTGCAGCTGCTGACTGTAAAGTAAAAACAGCATTATATCCCCTCCTCAAGCCTGCATCTCAAGATTTAGCACTGAATATAGCCAGACCCACAAAATCAGGCATTTATTCTTGATTTGTGTGGTCATATGAAAGGTGGGGCACGTGGTGGATGGTGGGGGACCTGGCATTCACCCAGCCTGTCTATTCCCACCTGCCTGCTGCTTAATTTGGAGGACTCTCACGTTATACTCCAACCTTAATAAGCCTTCTTAAAGAAGGACTTCATTGATTTACATGAAATTCCCCTTACTCAGCTTGTGAATATTGCATAAAGGCTGTTGTGGCTCTAGATACCGCTGTGCAAAGTCAGGGAAAATGACCCTTATGACCTCAGTGCTGAAGAAAACTGAAGTGCCAAAAAGTCACTTAAGCCACTCAAAGAACTTCTCCGAGTTGCTTTCAAACTTGTCATCTTCAGCACCAGCAGGAAATAACCTGTATGGTGGTATAAGGGTGACCTCTTCTTGACTTTGCACAGCACCCTCTAGTTTTACAAAAGCCAACGCAGAAGTTTTCACATGCAATGAATTACCAATAACCTGAATCAGTGGAGCGTCCCTTACAGCAACACATTCTAACCTGTAGGTCGATCACAAGTTCCTTAGAGGAAGAGAAAGTGGAAAGTTGTGCAGCTGACCCCACGCTGACCCTTGGTACAGCAGCACTGGAGCCTCTCCACAGTCCCAGAATGCCATGCTCCCTGTAAATGGCTGACAGAGCGTGGATCATCCCCTGACAGAAAGAGGAACATGGGGGAAACAGTTAATATCTCTGTCTCATATTTCCTGCCTTGAGTTACTGTTCTCATGATGTTACCTGGTGTTTATACTGATGTCCAACAGCGATGGAGGAGGTAGACTGACTCTGCAGATGTGTTTTCACCTGTCAGAGGAGAGTTTAGTTTTTTCAGACTCACCTTGAAGTGACACAGGCTGAATCTGAAAGTGATACAGCAGTTTTATGAGAACAATGTAAAGGAAAACTGAGCCCTTAAACTCACCAAGTATATGGGACTGCCCATCACGGCCCCCACAACTCCAGCCACAGCGCCTGCCAGCGTGGATTTGACCCCGCTTACTTTTCCATTCGCGTGGATGTAACCGGAGGACTCGATGATGGCGTACGAACCCAGTCTGACTCCATTCATAAAAAACTGATAAAACAGTCCAGGTACCAGTCCCTTCTGTAACCCGGCCAGTCCGTCCACTTTGCCAATCGTGTAAAAAGCGTGGAAAACGTTGCGGTAATAAACCTGGTAGGTCCCCCGGCTCCGGAGCTCTCCTTGCAGTTGCATTCGGGTTTTGACTACCTCCAGCGGGTTGGTGAACAGGCATGCTCCGCACGCCGCGATGCCGCTCAACACGAAATCCATCGCGGTCAGAGGACGTCCTGTCACCGTGCAGATGCGGAGATTAGGCCTATTGCTAGTCTGCACCGTCCTTCATGTTTTACTACATCAGCGTTTCCTCCTCCCTCCCTCCCACAAGCACGCACGCACACGTTTAAATACACGCACATACACACACACAACCTCCCACCGGGTACGTCGGCATCAAGCTCATGCGTACTTCAAATCCTCCTCGTAAAGTGTAATTATCAAAGAAATGGAAAAGCTACAATCTGCTTTCTTAGTTTTTTTATATTGTAATTGTTGCTTTCTTGACATACTATAAATAATAAATATGGAGTATGTGCATGTTTTCTTATGAATGTGGAAATTTACTAACAATAACTGTGGAAAAAACAAAACTTTTTCCCCCCGTCCCAGTCTGTGTAAAACAAAGACATTTGTGTTTAATTAAAAAAAAAGATGAAAAATCGTTTATGTTTATGATTCACAGAAGTTACAAGAAGTATGCCCAGCATGTGCTTTACTATGTAATGGGTGTACAATAGGGAACTTTTCTAAGTAAAAATTGGTGTCAGTTTAGTTTTTTATAGAGTGATGCCCCAAAACAGGGTTATGTCTTCTAATGTTTTGTAAATGAAAGAGATATTTATGTTATTCTTAAAGGAGGAAACATTCATCAGACATACATTTGTGCTTTTTAATATTTATAATTTTTAAAAACATGCAAGGTAACATTATTCTCCTACCAGAAATAAACAAACAAAAAGGGGAAATATCGTTAATATAGTGCAACAGTAACGAAAGTAAATTGATAGTTTAATCTCGTATCTCGTAGGCACTCCGCAATTACAATATGTCTGCAAATACCTGAAGGCAGCAGCACGTACGTACATTTGACGTTCGTCGTCGGCAGCCAATGAGAAGGGCGCATTGATCCCGTTTATGAAAGCACAGGTCCCCACCAAGGCTTTACAACGCAGTAGCAGACACTGGTTTCTGTCTGCTTCTGTGATAATACGCTATAGTACTACTACTACTACTACTACTATTACTACTACTACTACTACTACTACAAAATATAATTAATATCCCTACTACGGTTGCATAACTGTGTATACAGTTATAAAACATACTGTCAGTTAATTAATAAATGTAAGTTTTGAAACATTTTAGAATTTATCAAGCAAGAAGGGAAAGTACAAGAGAAAATACTCCTTGTTGGTCCTGTGACGGTACACAATTTGGATAGATAGATAAATTTATAGTATGGAGGTTAGTGAAATGCAAGGAATGCTAGGTACTTACTACTGTCATTGCAAGGCAGTACAGATCACTTTGAGTNCCCCAGAGACTAGTATTTCCTGTCCTCCAAGGTTAAACAAGCCAGCATAAAAAAAAAATGAACATACTGTACCTCTAATCCTGCAATAGGGAAGACATTGCTCATATACTTTCAAGATCAAAGACAAGTGTTTTCAGAGGTGCTGAAGTGGAGAAATTCAGTAGAAATACCTCCATAAGATGAATGGTTTCTTGTTTTGTTTTTGTTTTTTGTTTGTTTGTTTGTTTGTTTTTATGATTAAAAGAGGAGCTCCCCATGACAAAAAACAGCTCTATTAGCAGTCAGGAGAGCTCCTTCATACACTCTATCTTTTCCTTAACTCAGGAGGAGAGCAAAGTTCAAACATCTGTTTCTCCAGAACATCACTAAGACCGTAAAGTAGCCTGCTCAAATCATTCATCACATCTCCAGAGCTGTCTGCCTCACTGCTGCATCTGCAACAAAATTATCTGCAATCATCTTCTTTTCCCTTAATGATCAAGTCAGCTGTACAAGCCTGTAATAGTCTTCTACAGATTTGTATCAATCAGTTTATATGGACTATGGGCTGTTTTTCAAAGCAGTCTTATCTAAACATTCACATAACCATTGACTCAAAAGCAAAATCCAAATTATGATCTCAGTGAAGCCAATCTGATGGTACAACTTGAATCAAAATAAGAATACCTTTCATTATCAAGTGCAATAAATTTATAGAAGACTGTGTAGAGCAGGCTGTTTTGGCATGTTAATCAAATGTGACAGATACACACATTTCAGCACTTGTACTGGTTACCTTTGAGGCTGAATATACACAAATGCTCCACACAGTGGCGCTATTTAGGTAATTCACAACTAGTTGTAGGAACCAAACAGCGAGCACCAGCTGAATTCTGAATTAAAGTTCTGCCACCGAAGATCAAAGGTCAAAAATTTATATTTGATTGATTTGATAAATCCAGATGGTCTGACTAACAAATACATAATGAAGATATGTAAATATTGGCTCACAGCAGAGGAGCCTTCTGAGAATCCTTTGAGTTATTAGTATGAGGAAGGAAAGTTGACTCAATGTAGAAATTGCTAAAAATATTAAAATGTTTGAGCACTGGTGCTTACAGGATCAAAAGTCTGATTTCAAAGGTCTTACTGACTTTTTATTAAAAAAAAAAATACATAAATAATCCTTCCATAATTGGAAAGACAAACATTTATTGTATGCTGCATTTGAGTGATCAATATCTCGGCTGTTCTCAGGCAGAGCTGAGTCATTTCTGTATAATTGAAAAGGCATTTAAATTATTTCCACATTCAACCAAACCTATTATTTATATATTTTACACTACTTACACTGAATTTGCAGCTATATGACATGACATATTTAAAAAGAGTCTCCAGAACTGACATCCATTCTTTTTTCTGAAATAATAGTCCACAGCCAGCAGCAGTGAGGTCGGGCTAACATGGGTCATAAGGGTACCACGACTGTCAATTAGCGATTGTTATCTGAGGGTAACAACATCTTCTAGTGCTGTTTTTAACCACATCTCTTGTTAATCAGATGGTCAGGACTTACAGCTTAGCTCCTCAAGCATTCCAGACCTTTTGACAAGTCCAATGTCTTAATCAAACATAAAAAGATTATTCAATTACCTTAAATATACACAAAATTAAGCAGTACCTGTAATTATTTAGGCATGTAATTGTAGCCACGTAAAGAACTGTAAACATTGATGAGATGTATTGTCTCAGATGATCTAGAACCGAACTTAAAAACCTTGAAAAACTTGAACATTTCCTTTATCATACACATGGATGCAGTTTTTGTATAGATTAAAAAAAAAAAAAAAAATNAAAAAAAAAAAAAAAAACTGAGGAAGTGCCTCACCCTAGAAAAGTGGAAAAGTGGACTGACACTATTTCAATCTCCATTTAAAACTGAAAAAAAACCAAAATAAACAACAACAACAACGATATTTCTTATCAGTAGAAACCTGAGAGCTTTAACAGAATAACCAAATGTTAAAACAAAAGTGCTCCTGTATTTTGACATTATGGCTTGATGATGAACAATCTGCATTGCTAACAGGCCTGTATGTAGTAAAATAACAGTTGGTACATCCATGCTTTCACCTTTGACTCTTCACCTTTGATATGATATTCTGCATGTCAGGGCAGTGGTTTTTATTACTGTTTGGAGCTGCACAATGAACTTGGGGTGGGTTTGTTCTCAGAATGAGCTGGATTAGAGGTCAAGGCACAATCCTTTTCACCTCTGCAACCCTTAAATAGGATTTGGGTTGAGGGTCTTTGGATCAGCTGTGTGCTCATGCACAGGAAACAGAGAAGTAGCTTACAATTTACATATTTTCTATTCTGCATTTTTCTGTATTGTCACTGAAAACAGTACATTCACATGCAAGATTATGTTTCAATCAGTTGTCCAAATAGTTTTCTTTCTCTGCCCATGCACAAAACATCAAACAGTAACCTTTCTGATGGTGACGCTATAGCAAATGAACTCGAAAACTTCCATTATTCATTGATATTCAGCCACATGTGCTACAGATGTAATAATCATTTACAATTTGTAAATATTCCTATCATCATCTTAACACAATGCACTTTTTTTTTCATAATTTTACCTTCAAAATTGAAATTTTTGGTAAACAAATCCATACTAATCTGATCTTCAAGGGCTCTTTTGAGTCAAAATTCAAACAGATGCTATGAGTTAGTGAATGTTACAGGCTATAATATTAATAAAATCTAGTGTTTGACAGTCACAGCAGTCCATCACACAGTTCATCAGAAAGAAAAAACACGATGTTCAATTTCTGCACCACTTTGACACTGCATCCACAGTGTCACAAATTGCGGGAGCAGATGCATGCTGTCTGGTTTATGTGAAAGTGAATTAAGCTTTTCAGACTTGATTTTCACCTCCATTTTTCCCCCTTTTTTTCAAATAGAAATATATAGCTTCCAGCAACTATAATTAGACTTGTCACTGTTTGTGCTCATAATATATCCTGTTTCTTGATCTCCTCTCTGTGGTTTGACGAAGTGGTTTCTATCCTCTTTAACTGTATTATCTCAATCCCTCTTCTCCATTTCCTCCCCCAGCTGCTCAATCCTCTCACCTGAAACATACCATAATAATGACTTTCTCCCTTGTTCTTTTCTCTGGGTGCACATATGCAGCATAAATGTGTTTATAAAGATTTTGATTTAAATGCAACACTTGTGCTGAATATAAATGAACCACATTTTCTTAAACAATCAACAACAATGCAGACCTTGTTCAAAGATTAGTTAAACCCATGTGCTATGCTCTTAGACACCATGATAACCCACTTGTGATCTGCAGCCTGCTCCTGAGCCAGACTATAAGTAAAACAATGAAACTAACTTTTGCAAAATTAACTAACAAGTTGTAGGATTTTATTTTGCAAGACATGTTAGCCTTCATCATTGCTTACCTACAAAAATATAGCAGCTTGGATTAGGAATATAGGACAAAGATCAATCAAGAGTACTATGAGTTATTAGTCAAAGTCAGTTTTTTCTTTTTTTCTTATATTTCAGACTATTTCTATTGAAACCAAGCATAAATTAGAAAGGGATTCCTCATCATCACTACTGCTGCTGAGTTACACTAATTGCTTCTTCAAAGTTGCTGTACCTAACAGTGTCAAGGTGTAATCCTCACCAGCAAATGAACTATCAAGTAGGATTTGAAGTGCAGAGTAAACCTCTACCTGATCCTTCAACCTTTCAACACATCATGCTGCAGGAGCAAGAGCAAGAAGAGGAGAAGCACTTATTTGGAAATGACCCAAACAGGACAGAAATAATCTGGATATCTTTCTATATCTAGATCTACTGATTGATGGCAGAGCAAGAAACCAAGAAGAAAAGAAAATATACTGTGGATGCTACTCTACTGAATTTAATTTACTATTTTTGAGAACTTGTTCAACTCCTTACAGCAGGAAAGTACGGTGAGTGATGCTATATGAATATTTATTATGTATGGTATCAATAAACATATGTTGGGGGTTATTTATTAATATGATTGCTGATAGTATTTATTGTTTTGTTTTTTTTGTTTGTTTTGGTTTTTTTTGCCAATGTTATAAAATTTTACTTTAAGAAAGATTGGCTGATTTTTTTTTTCTGAATTAAAATTGCCACAATAAAAAAAAGGAGAACTAAACTAAATCCTGAACTTAACTTAGTTTTGAAAAAATTCAGAACTTTGATATTGATCAAAGTATCGGTATCAAATGATATTGATACTTTATTTTGAAAGTTTTATTTTGAAATGTAATCAAAATCCCTATAATCCAACATAAAAATAAAAAAAAATGATTGGACACGTGATCACTAGTTTGTAATGTAATTAAGTTACTTCCCTGTTTAGAGGCATCTAAAGGCTAATATAAAATGTAATTACTTTACACCTTCAAAAAATAGATTCGTCATGAAACTGAAAATCTGCTGTCCAGTCTGCAAGTCAGTGGCATTTTATACTGTATTTTGAACAATAGGGTGCGGCACATCACACTTTTATTCTCTCTCTCTCTCTCTTGCCACTCTCACTATTTTCTGAAGTGGAACAATTTACTGTGCAATTAGTTTCACTCTCTCCACATTACATGCACACCACAGAAGAGAGAAAAGAATTAATTTTCTGGGAGCTATTGACTGGAATTCTGGTAAATGCAGGAAATCAAGTAAAAGAACAAAAGGGAGATTGGGGAAAAGTTTGTATCTGAATGGATATCACAAAAACAAATTTATCAGCATGTAATTAACCTCATTTTATGAGATCATGCACCAATATCAATTAATTATAAATGGACTAATAACATTGCATGCATTCAAAAGCTGCAGTCATAAACTAATAATACAAGAAACAGGACATAAAAACATTAAACTGTAAATGATAGATAATGTAAACAGAAAGTATTGATCACAATGACAGATAACAATAGAATATGATAGTGATCTTAGTGTTCTACTAAGTTATTTGTGAGCCTTTTTATTAAACAAAAAAAAGTCCAGAGAAAACTACCATCACTTTTCTGGTGAAGAGTGTTTGAGGTCATAATGAACAGAAAGGCTCCTCCAAAAACTGGACTCAAATCCATTAATAATCGCATTGAATAAATGAACAAAAAGGGAACTAATGATGAGATTGTATGGTGAGACCTATGGGAGTTTATGGCCTGGTCTTTGGAACTGATGCAGCATTATGGACTAAATGAAGCTGATTTGTGGCCATTTTGCTTTACAAAGAGAAAGAAAGCAGAACAGTAGACCAATTTAAAATATGAGTAAATATCATCTAAACTGTCACAGATTATGGCTAAGTCTCAAATGCTGCATGCACAATAGAGAAAGCATTTTGCGGGCACCTATACTAATTTACTTTTTGGTCTTGTTTATACCAGATTAAGGTGCAGTCATGGATATTGGGGGTTTGGAGACAGTGGTAGCAAACTCTGCCTATGTGTCAGCCTGTGGCAGTGTGGATGGAGCCGCAGCAGTGACCATGCGCGACAAAAAGATGCGTGCTCGCCTGAAACTCCCACACATCAGAGACTGTGAGCACATGAAGGCAACTGTAGACACAACCTTTGACAGTATGTGTGTCAAACAGCCAATTGGCAAACGTCTCTTCCAGCAGTTTCTGAATAGTGATGCAACCCATCAGAATGCTGGACAGCTGTGGAAAGACATAGAAGACTACACTGTCTCTAAAGAAAGCGACAGAGTGCAGAAAGCCCAAAAAATAGTCAATAAGTACTACGAGTCAAAATCCAAGTCCTTTTGCAGCTTCCTGGAAGAGAAAGCAGTCTCTCGAGTTAAGGAAGACTACAAGAACGGACGTGGTGAACTGTTTAAAGAGAGCGAGAAGCAGATGTTCAAACACCTGGCGGCCAATGCCCTCAAAAACTTCAAGAACAGCATGTACTTCCTGCGGTATATTCAGTTCAAGTGGTTGGAGAGTCAACCTGTTGATGAGGAATGGTTCTCAGACTTCCGAGTGCTTGGTAAAGGAGGTTTCGGTGAAATGTGCGCTTGTCAGGCAAAGGCAACGGGAAAAATGTATGCCAATAAGAGGCTGAAGAAACGCAAAGGCTATGAGGTAAAAGGACTCAAATGGTCTTGGACTAAAAACACTTCCATCTAATGTCACAGTAAATGAGGCCAACAGCCTCTAGCAGAAAACAGGAATGAAAAGGCTGCGACTGCATTCTACCCAGTTTGCACAGAGGTTTATTTCTACCACAGTGGCTCACTGCAGAGAAACACGTCACTCTCTTAAAGATCTCACAAAGCAGCTCAGAGCCAGTCATTGAGACAATGTCTAAGACTGAAGCCCCCATGCTCCTAAAAGCATTAGTGGATAATGGTGATTACACCTTCGTCTAAATTATGTTGATTGGCATTAGAGAAGCACTGCAGCAAAGCAACACCTCCACACCCTTCCTTTTTTGTTAGAAACACCAATGACTCCAAGTGGGTCTTGATGGACAAAAACTTGATAGTACCTAGTATTCCACATTTCTAGTTTTGTTGGACTAATTATGTTCTGATTTGTGTTTAGGGAGCAATTGTGGAGAAACGTATCCTTGCAAAAGTTCACAGTCGCTTCATCGTGACGCTGGCTTATGCATTCCAGACCAAAACTGACCTCTGCCTAGTTATGACGATCATGAACGGTGGAGACCTCAGGTGATTTATGCAAACAGCCAAAATGGGTCCACACACACACACAACCAACCATAGACTGACCTTTTGAATGACATGCTGCATACATTTCTGTACTTAACAACATAGGAACAGTGCTGTCATTCTTATCTCTACTAATCAGCCTAAACTAGATAAAGCTCACAGCTAATGTACAGACTAGGCCCTCAGGTGCATCATGCTTCACGTCAGAGAATAACCTATCATCTTGTGTAGCCTCTCTTTGCTCACATCTGCTTTTTGAAAAGTCACAACCTTTCAAAATGCTGTTTAATAACCCCCCAGCCTTTCTCAATCCTCAGGTTTCATATGTACAATGTGGATGAAAAAAATCCTGGTTTCAATGAGAAGAGGGCATGTTTCTACACAGCTCAGATCGTCTGCGGGCTGGAGCACCTTCACCAGCACAGGATCATCTACAGAGACCTGAAACCAGAGAACGTCCTGCTGGATGATGCAGGTGAATGCTTTAAACCTGCAGCTTTATTGCATCTTTTCTGTACCAGCATGGCTGGACTGTAGGTGGTGCTACTACTCAAAGCCACTATAGCATCTCTGTTCTAAACCCTCCACCTTCCTTCTCCTAGTATGACTGCGTTCCGGCTTTCCACCAACTACTTCACCAACACAATTGATTATCTACAAAGGAGTTTCCATTACCTGTGTCTCTCGATGAAATTCCCAATCTGTAACTATCTATCCATTTTTACTTAGGACATGTGCGTCTGTCGGATTTGGGTCTCGCTGTTGCACTTCCACCAGGAAAAGACAAAACTAGTGGATATGCAGGAACCCCAGGTAAATGGAGGAACAAAGCTGGCTTGGTGTGAAATGGTAAAATGCTTTGCTAAAATTTACTGCATCAGGTAAATGCTGCAGTGAAAAATATATCAGTACGTAGTTTCAATAATCACCTTCTGTATGTGAAACTGTCTGTAAATATAGGTTTCATGGCTCCAGAGTTGCTCCAGAAAAAGGAATGACTATACAGTGGACTATTTCACTCTGGGAGTCACTCTGTATGAGATGATTGCAGCCAAAGGGCCTTTTAGAGTTCGAGGAGAACAGGTACAAAGCATGTTCTTACAAAGAAAATGTCCTTAATACACATGCATATATCATGTTTATGCTCTGTTATCTGCAAAATGTCTTTTTTTCATTCAGGTTGAGAATACTGAAGTGACCCGCAGAATCTTGAACGATCCAGTTACATATACACCCACCTTCAGCAAAGACTGCAAAGGGATTTGTGAAGGCCTGTTGGAGAAGGACCCAGTAAAACGCCTTGGGTTCAAGGATAATGAGTGTGCAGAGCTCAAGAATCACCCATTCTTTAAGGAGATTAACTGGGGCTGCCTGGAAGCAGGTGAGTAACATTACCAGTATCATCAACACAATGAAAGACACTGATATAGTTTAGATATCAGTGGGAGAAATAGATAGAATTAGAGGTTTGGATTAAATTTCAAATCTTAAGAAAGCTATCCTAATATCCTAATCTGTTGTGAGTTCATGTCCTTTGTGGTTAAAGGAATGATGCCTCCACCATTTGTCCCTGATCCAAGAATGGTCTATGCCAAGGATATCGATGATGTGGGCGCCTTCAGTACAGTAAAGGGTGTCGTCCTGGATGGCAAGGACAATGAGTTCTACAATGACTTTTCTTCCGGCAACATCCCAATCCCATGGCAGGAGGAGATGATCGAGACCGGCATCTTTGGAGAGCTGAATATCTGGGGGGAGAATGGCAAACTGCCCAATGACCTCGACCCAAACTATGTAGAAGCCAAAGGTGGAGGGTGTGTGCTCCTTTGAGCTAACAGATGAAGAAAGAGCAATGATGCTATTTATTTAAAATCTGTTACATGTTTTCCTAAAACTGTCAGGTAGAATTTAAAATAAAGAATCTCTATTCAAATCAAACAGACTTACATTTGGTTTTCACTCGTTTGTACAATCTGTGACCTTCTACAAGAACCTACAGTTGCTGTAATGAATGAATATCATTTACGTACCTGTAGAAATATACAGATTTTTATGTACCCCTATTGTTATTGAGTTTAGAATTTTTGTTGTTATCAAGTGTTACTGTAAAAGTGGCAGCATATCTGTAAATCACACAGATGAAATGTAACAAAAAACTGTAAATATGGTTCCACTAATAACCATTGCAGTGATATTACACAAGACTGTTTGTTTATTATTTCCATTAAAAAAACTGTAAAGAAAAAAAGATTTGTATAGAGACAATATGCAAATTAATATAATGTAATTAATATAATGTAAATTACATGGACCAAAAACTACTGTATTGACACTGTAATGTAGTTATTATTCAATTATTGAGTGATTATATTACAAATAGTATAGTATATTAGCTACATTAATCAATGTAGATGGAAAGACTTAAAAGCAATCAATAAAATGTTGCAAAGCACAACTGTATTGATTTCCTTCTATACGCATCTTAAATTACGTCTGGTGATTAGTATCGTTCTCACAGTTTCTAATGTGGCTGACAATGAAGGTTTTGGAAAAGAAAAGAAAAAAGAAAAAAGCCCCTTTTATTCCTTTACCGTCAGGAAGATTATACAAATACAGAAAATACTGATCATGAATCTGAGTCACAGACTTTTAAAAAAAAATTATGGAACACTGCTGCATGGCACCAACCTACCTACACCACTCATCTAAACAAATCAAAGGCTGTCTGCTGTCAGCATAACAGGCCATGATGACATCTAGGACAGACAGGGTCCAAGATGTCTGTCCTGCCAAACCCCATCAGTTAACAGCAGGTCCTACATCTAGCATTCTTGTTTTCACTATTAATAGAGTGAACAAAGTGTACTTGAAGTACACAGCTAACATATCTAATCTGATACCGTTTCCATGTAAACCAAACTGTATCAGTTAGTAGAAAAGACCTTCTCAGACAACAGATATCTGACAAACTTAATCTCCATAAAACCAGCCTCCATACATTCAAACACATTGCAAAAGGCAGACAGAATCAGAGCAGCGCTACTCAAAGCAATTTACCTGTGCTGAGATTGATGTAGGCAAATTTTTATTTTGACTATTGTGATTAAACTATGTTAATCATTGGTACACTGTAGAGACCACTAAGGCAGTCTTCATCATAAGTTCTTTCCAGAATTCTCTGATCTGGTTTCACTGGCTATCACAAACTATGAGAGAATCAGTTTAAATGCAGACATAAACATTCATATAAATAACATAGTTGGCTCTAAGTTGATTTTATAGTTGACTCTGATCACCTCTGTAGAGCTTGTAGAGCAGCTGAAAGGAAAGAGAATAAAAAGCAAAATAATTTTTTTTTATAGGCCTACCACTGAAATTAAACTACGATTAAAATTAATTATGGGCTTTTACTACTAAACTACGCAACACAGGAAAAAGAAAAAGAAAAAGAATGTACCAAATACAGAGCCTTGAGTTACTGTTACTTATCTCCATTACTTGATTCGCCACCATCAATAGAAGCTTGTGTTCATTGAAATCCAGATAACAACATTCATGGATGATGCATAGAACCAGAGAAATAAACATGTATGTATAAATAACGATTTATTTTGTAAAATAGGATCTATAGCATCAAACCTCTTTGGATCAAATAATAAAATGAACAGCATGAAGCTGTTTCTGTTGGTTATTGTTTAAGAGCATCATTCATTACAAGGTTTACAGCTTCTATTGCACTGTGTCCTCCGTGGCCTCTAAACTCTGATGGCTGTGACTGTCAAAAGATGAAAAAAATTCTGATTTGGAACATATATTGGCTTACGTATGAAAATGGATGAATTTGCACATATGACATCAGGATTATAAGCACAGAAATGTCATAACCTTAAAAGGACATAAATGCCAAATGTCTTTTAAATACTATTTTAATATATGTTGTCCAATATCCAATGTCCAATATGTCCAATATCCAATGTCCAATATGTCCAATATCCAATGTCCAATATGTCACTGCGAACTATCCCATAGTTCGCAGTGACAAATAATCCAACAGCGGTATATTCAAATAAAAAAAGTTGGCACAATTATACACTATTCAAACAGTGCTATAAAATATGATTGAAATGTAAATAGAGTATAAAAAAAAAAATTTCATCGCTCATAAAACCTCCTGAATAAAAGAGCATGGCTTTTACACAGGTGTCTGTTTTATTGTTCTTTTATATCGTTGACATATTGTTTCTAAGTCTTTTTAATAGTTTACAATTTAAGAGTGCTGTGAAAATAAAGTTTATTATATCACTATGATGTAATACGTCAGGATGATTAAGGAGTAACACCATCTAGTAAATGATGAAGGCTGGGGGTCACACAGTGCGCTTAGGCAATAACCCACCACAGGCCATGGAACTGTGATTAGATCACAGCTTAGGGGCATCAGCTGACATTCCTTTTAGCATTCATATAATCACAGTGTATGTTATGTCTTTTATGAAGATGTTACCAAATACAGAAATATTTAATATAGACACATTACCTTTAATTAATAAATGTATTACAAGAATTATTTCTACAAGAAAACAGGACGACCTTCTGCCTGCCTGCACACATTATTTGTTGTTCTGTACACTATTTTTTTTTTTTATTAAGCACAGTCTATAACTATTTTCTCCTGAAAATGTGAAAATATTCAAATTGCAACAGTTTTACCTATAATAATATAATTATAAGAGTATTTATGTATATGTATTTGTTTATGTCCTTTTAGTTTGCAGCATCTGAAAAAATGATTAGCGTTAGCAGAATGACATTGAAAAAGTGCTGGTTAGGTGTCACTTTTTGTTCTGAAATCCCAAAAGCATTTTACGGCCCATTTAATTTGATTAATTGTATTGTATTAATTTAATTCCACCCCCCACCCCCACCCAGTATATCTTACTTTCCTCTTTCCATAATTGAGAACGGGGGGGGGCAATAATAATCCTAACACTTTATCATACTGATTAATACCTATTGAATCAGCAACTTCACCGAAACTCCATTACATAAAGTACACGAATACTGACTATTCAATGTTATACAAACATCACACTGACAAATACCATTTAAATACCTTTTCCTGAAAGCACGACTGAACCCGACTCCTCACACGTGACTCACAACCTAAATTTAGTTGTGGAAGACTGCACAATGGTTTAGGACTGAGTAACATTTTGAATAATTAAATTCATATTAATGGATAAACAAAGCCTTCTTTCAGCTGTATTCTACTGACGGAATTTAATTTCAATATCAGCAAAATTCTGTCAGTGGATACAGGTTTTCTTCAACAAAGACACAAACTAAGATGTTCTAGCTAGATCTCTGAATTTACTGAACTGTTGATGTCGGGCACAAGATCAGTAGATGCAACATGATGTTATAGGAATGAAATAAAATATGAGCAGTTTGTAATATAAGAGATATCGAATAAAAGTACAGCCATGTGTTTCCATTTGTAATTCTCTCTCTCTCTCTCTCTCTCTCTCACTTACTCACATACCTTTACACATCTATAAAAAAGAGCAGACTGAGCACGCTGGTCAAATAACATATAGTATAGGAGTGGTAAAGATCAATCAAATCAGAACAATATGCACCAAAAACTCTTCAACAACCTTATTTGCACTCTGTTAGGACTTTCTGGTTAGGAGGGTTGGGAGTCTGTCCAAATCTGATATTTTTATAATTTGATATTAAAAAGTAAATTACAGAAAAATTTGTTAATCAGAAGGCTGATTTTGAAAAAGAAAAAATCCATTACATATTATTTTAAATAAGGCAAGCCACTTTTGATTGGAATTATTTTTATTTCTATTCTGATACACATGTTGGTAATTTGGAACACATAACTAAAAAAAAAGCTTTGAATCAATTAGATATTTATATTTTTCAGAACTTGGATACCTGAGTCTTGTGGTGTCAGAACTACTAAATTTCTCCTGTCTAATGGGACCGTGAATAAACCATGCAGTGACAATTATTTAGACCCAATAATTCCAAATTAATTAAACACTGAAAGTTAAATTGTTAGACCAATTTGTAATATTTCATTAAGGGAGTTCCTTAAGGCATCCTTCCACTGAATGGTCATCCACATATTGTCAAGTAAAATCATGCATTAACTTGCTTTAATGATTAAAATCTAAGCATTGTACTACTGAGTATCATTTCTGTTGATAACGAAAGATTCTGACCATAAAGTGACTTAAGTTCGCAGCAAGGACCAGAGGCAGAAAACTAAATGTCACTTAAGGTTTGTTTTAAACGGACATTCCCTTTAAACAGGGAGGTCAATGCGGACACTGCGAATAAATATTTCAGGGAAGGGCAGGGAAATAAAATATTAACAGGAAAAAGATTATGGGTTACAGCTTGAATGTCTGTTCAATACTGTAAGTATATGGTAGAACCTTGGACTGTACTTCTGATTTGATAAGATACCAAATGTATCTGGTAAAGTATTTCATAAAGAAAGAATTGCTCACCTGAATAAAAGAAATACCTAGGATTACATTTAATCACATATTGTAACATTGGTTGCACAGTGTATGTGAAAATACTAACAAAATATGACGTACATCAGAACTGCTAAATCTTGCATTTTTAGGAAATTTCAGTCCGAATTGTATATGACAATTTAAATGTAAATGAGACAACCACTAAGCCATAAAGATGTGTCAAAAAATGCAGCCTGGCCTTTAGCCAACCGGCACCGTATTATATCAACAGAACATTTCAAAAGAGTAGACATCATTGTTAAATCTACACCCTTGCAATGTTGAAAAAGTGCAAGAGTTTGAACGCATCTTTTGTCTGGTTTCACACTTGTTAATGCTTAACCACTGCTAAAATACACACTTTCTCACTTCTATAAATCACCTACCAAATTCTTTTTACCCACCTTTCCAGTGTTTGCTCTGCCCTTTATTCACTATTTCCCCATAACTATTTGCTTATGGAACTTGAAATAACCTCCCTAAAATCACAAGCTACCAATTCTTTAAGAGGAGATACAGGCAGGTGGACAGGCTGATGTGAGCTATAAAAGAATAATATACATTGAGTAAATCTGTAATACAATAAGAACATCAGCTCAAAAATGTTTCCCAATCACTCCATTAGGTCTTACTCTTACAGGCATATTTCAGCGTTTTTATATATGTTGGAATTATAACTACAGTGCTAAAACAATGTTGGCTTCTGACCATTCTGTCATGACAATTTTCAGGGATAACCTGAACGTTATATGCAAACAATCATCCAAGGATTAAGATAAATCCAGTCAATTTGGGCTCTCTAATTGATGGATTTATAGCTGCGATAACTATTTTATAAGGCATTATCTCTTGTGCCAGTGCCTCCTTTAGAACCACTTGCCAATCAAGGAAAAAAAAAATGCTCATAGTATACTTACATTTCTATGGCAACTTGCTCGGCACGTGCAGGGTCATCAATTTTGGGCGGGAATAGTCGACTTATAATGTTGCGGCCTACAAATCAATGTTCAAATTAGTGAAGGTTTGAGTGCATGAGAAAAAAAATCCTGGAGTCACTTCTCACACCAGTAAAATGTATATCAGATACAGAAGCTGCAAGTAGAGCTCCTCATAGTGGCAATAACAATTAGTTTTGCTAATTATTAATAGAAAATTACTTTCAGGATGAAAGAGCTCATCGAGGTTATAGCACTTTTCCTATGTTTTGGAGGCTGGATATTGGTTTATGTATCACTGCAAGATCAGTATTGGAAGGAATCCACCCAGGATGGCAGTGTAATTACGACCTCCACCATCTATGAAAACCTCTGGATGTCATGTGCTAGTGATTCAACGGGGCTCTATAACTGTCGTGACTTTCCATCCCTTTTTGCTCTCCCAGGTAAGTAAAAGTAGTAGTCATTTTTCATTAGACTATTTATAAGTTACACATTTCATCTTAGAAAGGTATTTTTGGCTAGATCAGATCTGCTATTAAAAATGAAAAGGTGATTATTAGTCATAATTAACAAATCAAATGGGCTTCTGATATATTTTTTCACTGTATCATTAGTGACTCTCTTTGATGATTCAGCTAAAATTCTGTGTAACACCTGAGTGTGCATTTTCTAATCTATTACATCATACTGAGTGAAATACTGCCTTTAATTCTTTAAATGACTGAGGCTTGTAACTTTCTCCTAAGTACTGTGTAGATGTAAAATGATCATGCAAAACAGGTTACCCATTCTTAATGTTTTCAATATGCTTCTATATTGCTGTAATTGTACTATAAGCCTATAGCCAACATGGTCAAAGGAACACCAGAATCCAATCCAATACATTAAAATTCAAAAATTTCAGAAATTTTGGTCACACTTTTGTTGAGACTGTGTCAGAGAGTTGTTGATTGTATTTTATGGTTATGTTTTGAAGCTGTAGTTTGTAGTATTACTAAATCAAATTAGGTGTATACAGCCCACGTGTATACACCCCATGTTTATTGTAGGGCAGTTGTACTGGGTAGAATAATACTGTAGAGGTTTTTAGTTTGTTGTATCAAGTCTCTTTGTATTTAAAGTCATGTATATAGGATATCTTGTAATTTTATTGGATTGAAGTGAATGTATGTTAAAAGGCTATTTATGTATTTTAGCCAGTTCTTGTAGTTAGAGCACACCTATCAGAAATAGGGTATCATCTTTAATAAAAAGGAATCTGTGACATACCACAGTGGTAGTTTGTTACCATGATGATCATTTTTTTAAAAACCTTTATTTATCCAGGGGTAGTTCACTGAGCATTGAATGCTCTTTTGCAGGAATGTCCTGCTCTCTCTCTCTCTCTCTCTCTCTCTCTCTCTCTCTCTCACACACACACACACACACACACACACACCTGGAAGCTGCCCAGTAAGAGCCCATTTGGGGATTAGATACCTTGCTCAAGGGCACCTCAGGTTGACAATGAGGGAGGGACAAGCGTTGCTCATTCACCTCCCCAATCTTGATTTCTCCTGCCAGTCCAAAGATTGAACTGGCGAACTTTTGGTCACAAACTCACTTCTCTAATCTTTAGGCCATCACTGCCCCATCATAATGGGCTGATAAAGGGAACAACACATTTGTTACACTAATGAAGACAATTTACACTAATAAAGACATTTACTGTGTTTGCTTATTTAACAACTAAACCCAAAGATGGGCTTAGTTGTCAAATAAGCAAACACAGTAAATGCAGGTCAAGAAGTGTGGTCAGTCAAGGGTCAGCGTGTGGTTGAGCCAAACCACTCAGTGCCACGAACATCACCAAAATCCTTTTAACAAAGGGTGGCGAGGAGAGCAGAACATGGCTGGAATCCCATCAGTAAGTGTCAGATGTTATTGACAAAGCATTCAAAGCATATGTCAGAAAGTGACAAATAGCTGTTGGGTACATAGACGTAATCAGCAGGTTTGAAGGATGACTTTACCTTTCTGTTTATCTATTCTCAGCTCTATTGAAGTGCTTATTAGTAAGCACTTCAATAGAGCTGAGAAGAATAGAGGAATTCTTAAGTAGGCTATTTGGAATTAATCATTGATTTTGTAGTTTTCCGTAGCATTTTAGGTGAAGGGTTGTGGGGAATTTATCTAGCATACTGCAACTGTGGTCAATTGAAATCCACACGTTTGTGATCGAAGACGTTTGAGGAGGCACCATTTCGAAAGATTTTGTAAAAATTGTTATTGTATTGGGATAACTCTACAAGGAACCATGAATGCGTTAGCTGAAGGTTTTGCTTTGTTGCTGGGCTTTCTGGGCTGGCTGATGGTTGGGATCGCGCTTCCGAATCGATACTGGAAAGTCTCTACAGTGGATGGAAACGTGATTACCACATCAACTATCTATGAGAACCTGTGGATGTCCTGTGCTACTGACTCTACAGGGGTTCACAACTGCCGTGATTTTCCATCTTTACTTGCACTTAATGGTATGTGGCTAACAACAGAACTTATTTTTTTTGGTACTGACGACTCCTTAAATCCAATCCACCCACTCGAGGAACCAGACATGCTCCAACGGCAAACTAGAAAGTACACTCTTCAACTTTTCTACTGCAGCTCAGTATAAAAGTTGCATAAGTATAGAAATGATGATGATAATGCCATGTACAATCAAGATGTGATTTTGAAAGACTGCCAGTTACCACTTGGCCAAATTCGGTATCGGAGGCTATCTATCCTCATACGCCTTTGTTTTCCTCCAAGGCCATGTGACCCAAGTTTAACCTTAAAAAATCTAGCAGGAGCTTTCTATTGTACTGTCTATGATGTATATGGGCAATATAAGAATAAGATAAGCATAACCACACCAAACCTGTAAATAGACACTCATAAAATAATAAAACACTTTCAAAGGATTTAAACATCTGATATACCATTCCAGGGTATTGTATTATTTAAGGCTATTGATCCCATATACTGAAACAACAAACTTTCAAATTAAATATGAACATTTAGAAAAGTGATCTAATCGGCAAGTGATGTGCATAATATGAAACCTCAGGCCCTCTCTCAGTACCGAACAAAGTAACGAGCAGGACATTTACACATAAGGACATAACTGCTGTTGTTATTTCCACAGTTAGATAGTAACTTGCATAGTTTAACTTTAGAATTTAACTTTAAAACACATTTGCTTTGCCTTTCTCTCTCTCTTTCTCTCTCTCTCTCACACACACACACACGCACACACACAGATAATCGTTATCACCTAGTATCAATCACTATCAATATTTTTTGTATATATAACCAATAACTTGATATACACTATCTATAATTTGAAACCCTTTCACCAAATACTGTGTTTTTTCAGACATACTTCTGTTATATATATTTCCAGTTTGGGTCAAAAGTCATAAATTTCTCTGTTGTTTTTGTTGGATATTATGCCATGCTAAGCTTTAACAACTTGTAGTTGTAGTCTAGCTGACAAAATGACAACGCCTAAACTTTACAGCAATTTGAGAAAGGTGAGCTGCAACGTATTTCCAACATGATGGGGAGAAAGCAATTAACACGCTTTGTGCAGATGTGCTGTAGATCAGTCAGATGTTCAAACTTTGAATATATTTGGATAAAGGCAAGAAATAATTTTTTTTCCACAAGTCATGGAAACATCATAGAATGAAATCTGTATAAACCAGAGTAAGCTTACTCTAAGTAACAGTGCATTTGTAATTCGATTTATTCATACATATAATCGGAGTAAGACACTTCCGCACACATTTCCACATCTGGTGGACCCTCTTCATATTCTGATTATATAATGCTACATCTATATTTGGTGAACTGCAGAATTCCATCAATGTATACATCTAACTCATATGTTTGCCTTTATCGCAGTACAGACAAAAAGTATATTGTGTATGTACTGTAAACGTAGAAACTGTTATCAGCTGTGACAAGCTGAATCTGATTGGCCAGAAAAAGCCTCCATATTTTCAGCAAAGTCCCTCCCTGCAGACCATCTGATATTGTCAAACTTTACAAAGGAAATTATTTGCTCACTGCATATTTTTCTCAGTGTTGTCAACAGAGTGATTAAACGTGACACAGCACCACACAGCACACAAGCAAGTAAGCACATAAACACACACTCACACACACGTGTTAGTCTGTGAGTACAGTGTGTGCTGCCAAACACATGTGCTTCTTTTCCTGCATCAAAACTGGGATACAATTATTCCCTGAGCTTAACAAACTCCGTGGAAGAACTCATTCAATTTTAGCATGGATCCGGATTCTGTGGAAAATATTTTAAAGGATTTCCAACAGTTATTTTTGTAAATTTCTTCATAAGTAATCCACCAATCTCAATCTCATTATTGAAATGCTGTACAGGAACAAATATGGCAGAAACATGCCTCTAATGGGTATCTGAGATGATGTTGATTCAAACAGTTCTAACATATCTTTACTGGTTATGGAGATAGATCCAGTAATTATTACGTTTTTGTTTTTTTCTCCTTATGCCAGTATATTATTAGAAAAACAGAATTTTTGTCTAGGCTTGTTGGGCCTTGGTGAAGGTATGTGTGCTGTTCTGGCTATCTTTACATTTTTGGCTATCTGATCTAGCGTGTCTAGCTGACTGCTAGCTGCCTGTCAACCACCTGTTCATTGTCCTTTTCCTTTAGCTGTACATTGTCTCAGTGACATACAGATTTATTTCATGCCATTAACTCCTAAAATCTTCTCATCACTGGGTACACAGGGTCTTGTGGGGTATGCAGGCCTTGGGGTTGTCATATTCTACTAATTTCTGCAGCTAGTCAGCTCTGTCTGTTGCAACTTTTCTGGAATACATATATTAATTCCTTTATTAACACTGCAAATTTAAGAAAACAAACCTGGCAAGGAATCTATAGCCTCGCCTCAAATAGCCTCACCTCCTAGCCTGCCTGTCTTAAAAGCTGAGACACACTTAAACATGACACAATTCTACCTTCACATGTGAAGTAGTGATATTGGTTAGGTTTGTTGTACAAGTTAGTGGCTTCCTAGTTTTTCATAGAAAACTGAAGCTTTATTGAGTATAAACAAGTTATTCTGCAAAAACATTTACCAAAATAATCCAAGCTTTTCAATATGACTGATACTAAAAAGTATTGAGGTCAGATAGAAATATAGTTTGGTATTGTGCCAGTTATTGTTAAAAGGACATTTTCTTGTCTTTTCTTGTCTTAACAGTAGTGGGCTCTAGGTCAAGGATAGAGCAGTTTGCTTTTACTCATAGAACTAGTGTAAAGTGTAACCTTAGTTCAAATTAGTGAGCCACCTGGAGGCCTGGAGACTGCAAAACTTGTGATGCTGTGATGATCGGCACTCAGACTACTCAGTTATGCTGTTGTTGTAATAGAATATTGTTTCAGTGGTTCAAATATGCATTTTTGACACAAAAATTGGTGAAGTCTAACACTTCATCAGTGTCAGAATGTATCAGCAGTGCACTGGTGTTATATTGCCTCTTATTTCAGAGAAAGAGAGAGAGAGAGAGAGAGAGAGAGAGAGAGAGAGAGAGCATTTAGCTAACCTTGTTTTAATTTTTTTTTTTCACACAGTCACAATTTTAATTGGTTTTATATTGTGAATAAATTCCTATTTATGAAAAAAAAATGCTATTATTAAATTTATTTATGTTTCCACACAGGGTACATACAGGCGTCCCGGGCACTGATGATTGCAGCCATTGTGTTTGGGACATTTGGGCTCGTGGCAACACTTGTAGGAATGCGATGCTCTAAAATAGGAGGAGAAAACTACATCTTGAAAGGAAGGATTGCTGCAGTTGGAGGAGTCTTCTTTTTACTACAGGGTAATGAATTAGTGTTAGAAGTCATGCCGAAATATATTCCTTGGTGCAGCAGTATAAGTCAAAATGAGCCACTGGGATTCAAGAATAAAATATTAGTAAGCACACTTCTGTAGGTAACATAGAATATTTCATAAGAAACTCACAACAAAAAAAAACAAAAACTCAAAACTCATCTTTACACAGAATGCCTAGAAAAGTAAACATTTCTGGAGCTCCAATCTCTGTTTACAGAAGACAAGCTATCAGAAAATGGTCAGAAGTTCATAAGGTTATCTTTACTCTGACAAACGTGTTGATTGTAGAAAAAAAAAATCACAGGTCATGCTGAGTACAGGAAACATGAGACTAGTCATCTCAGCAGCTGATGTGTCCATTTGATCCAGAACACCTTCCTGTCACAGCTTAGGAGTTAAACTTAAGTTCCCTGTTTCCACAGAAAAAAGGTTATTTGATTGTTGCAGTCAAGACCTGATGTAGAATTCTACAAGTGTGACCTGTATGAAACACACTGACATTCTTGGTTAACCTATTTGTTTGTCAAAATAATTACTACTAAACTGTCACCCTGAATTAATCAAAATCAAATGACTGTGTTGTTTGAAAGCAAACAAATTCTGTGCCATTGTATGCTACCTGTCCAGCACCAAATAATTGTGAGACAAAGTTGTGTAGAAAGTTGAGCATCTAACAAGCTAAAGACAGATATTTATCTCAGAAGTTGATGGAGACTAAAACAGCTAGAAGAGTGAATATTGGAGTTGTATTCCACAAGTGGACAACAACATGACTCGCATGGAATAATGCTGCTCATGTAGCTGTGACAAAGTGTTACATCAGGGCTGTGTGTCTGTTGTCTCATTTTGGAGTTTTTTGTCCCATAGTGGCCAAAAATGTATTAATGGAGCTTTAAGAAAATTTAGATTTCATGGCTGTCACAGAATGGCCACTTTTCAACAAGCTGTAACTGTCACGTAGGTAGTTTAGCCTGACAGACTGGCTTTTGAAAACAAGCACATTTAATTCTTCAGACCTCCGCACAGTAAAAATGACTGACTGAAATCCCATTTTTCTCTGCACTAATACGGCTATTACTTTATCTTTAAAACTAAAAATGCTGCAGTTCTTTTCCTATTATGAATTTTATTTTAACTTAAATCTGCTTGTGGTTGGTGTTTGTTTAAAGCAAACAAGCATTTTGTCAATGTTTTGTAGGATTATGCACCATGATTGCTGTGTCCTGGTATGCTGCCAACATCACACAGCAGTTCTTTGACCAATTTTATCCGGGGACAAAGTAAGTCAATATAACCTGCAGTGGTACTTTATTGCATGGTAGAATAGTAGAACAATAGCTGACTGGTTCAACGTGGCATTATTGTTTACCATTGATTATAATAATGTATAGAAAACATTTGTTAAATGAATGGACTTCGATTGCAGGTATGAGATTGGAGAGGGCTTGTATATTGGCTGGGCTTCAGCCACACTTTCCATTTGTGGAGGTTCCTGCCTGATGTGTTCCTGCAAACAGAAAACGTCGACTGAAAAACTGTGAGTACCGTTGCTGAAAATAAGATGCGTGTGAAGGAAGCTGTACATACCTGCCAAAGTGCTAAACATTTTTTTTTTTTTTTTTTTNTTTTTTTTTTTTTTTTTTATAGACCATATATATACCAACCATCATCCAGAGGACATGTACTGTCTACTGTGGCAACATCTCAGTCTATCCCAAGCCAATATGGACGAAACGCATATGTCTGAGACGTCACGGTGTAAGAGGCAGAGCTGGCTGGGTTCACAGAGAAAATGAGTTTCATATTCTAAATATACTTCACAAATGCTAAGTTTTCCTTTTGGGTATTTAGGATTTAAACCACCGATGGTCATGATCATTGTACAATACCTTAACAGTAACCTTGATTTGATTTTGGGAGTTTATTGTTTTTACTCGATCTTAACTTTTAAACTATGATGTCTTTGTTGGATATGAATGAGTACTTTAGTCTAGAGTGGCGATGGCAATTTCAGCTTCTGGGTTCAACAAGGGGTCTACGACTACATTTTGAAATTTAAGTCACATGATCTACGTACGTAATACGTGGTCTGACTCTAGAGCTCCAGCTCAACATAAAAAGCACCTTTGCTTGTAGAAGTTTTGTCATCACCTCCCAGTCCAGCAGTTTCAAAACTGGAATTGTGGACTGATCCTTGCCATCAAATAACAGTGAAATGAAACCATTATAACTTGAGAGAGAGAGAGAGAGAGAGAGAGAGAGAGAGAGAGAGAGAGAGAGAGAGATTGGTACGTGATAGACAAATGATTTGACACTTCTTCTTTTCCTTTCGGCTTTCCCTTCAGGGGTCACCACAGCCAATCATCTGCCTCCATCTAACCCTATCCTCTGCCTCCTCTTCTCTCACACCAACTAACTTCATGTCCTCTTTCACTACATCCATAAATCTCCTCTTTGGTCTTCCTCTAGGCCTCCTGCCTGGCAGTTCCAACCTCAGCATCCTTCTACCGATATGTTCACTATCCCTCCTCTGTACATGTCCAAACCATCTCAGTCTGGCCTCTCTGACTTTATCTCCAAAACATCTAACATGCGCTGTCCCTCTGATGTACTCGTTCCTGATCCTATCCATCCTCGTCACTCTTAACAAGTACTTCACTTTGATTAAAAAACTTGAGCAATATAATACCTTTCACCAATTATCAATTAAATGGAACTGAAAAATGAATTACCATAGGTACATTTATATATACTGTATATTTAGAATGATCAATTTTGAGTGAACACTTCAAAACATTTTGAAATAACGGTTGCTTTAAATGTTTTGAAACAGTTTCAAAGCTTTGAATTTATCATCTCTAGTATATAGTGTATACAGCTCAGCATGAAAGGAATGTAGAAACACGTATATAATCATAGCATGTTGGGCTGGTAAGCCAGGCATCACAGCTGGGTTTCAGTCACTGTGATCTTATATTGATTTGACTTATTTAACTAAGAGCCAGGTCATTTTAGTAAACTTAGCCTTTTGTATATGTTGTGCATTGTTCTGTTTTTTGGGACATGTGTGTATTTTGTCATGAAACTTCTTCTACATGGTATGGGTAATATTAAAACTGTACCTGCTTTTTACATTATGTTTTATATACAAATAAATGTTATTTGTGATGACTGGTTGCATTAAAATCCCTAAATGTCAGACAAAGGGATTATCTTTATTTTAATGATAGAGCAATCTACACATAAAAAAAAAAACAAAAAAAACAAAAACAAAACATACTTACGCAGAGGCAATAAGCAGCATACAACCAAAGATACAAACCAAAACACTTTGCATGCATATAGGTCGGTTACATTTAGAATTTAAAAGCTGCACAAAATCTTTAACATTTCTTGTGCCCATCAACTTTTAAAATTTTTCAAAGCAAGGATTGACTCTGCAATATCTTTTAATTTGTTTTTATCCCCCCTCAAAAACAAAACAAATAAGCACATAGTGAAACTTGTGACCTTGGTCATCTGTCAAACAAAAAGTACACAGTTTAGATGTACAGTATTATCCTGAGCATATCTACACTCTGAAACAGGCAAAATTATGACTCCCGCACCTACATTCTCAACTGGACTCATCGTCTTTAAACTTTTTTTTTTTTAACTTTTAAAATCAACTTTAAACAATCTACAATTATCACAGAGGTTACTATGTAATTCATTGTGCCAACTGTGCAATTCCATATCTTTAAGTCTTAAATCAACCATAAGCTTTAGGTATTTAGAATTAAAACTTCTAATCCCATGCCATAAATAAGAGCCCACATTCATCAAGACTCTTAACTTTAAGAACCCATTTTGACTGATATTTACCATTATCATACAATTATGACGATAAAAGTTCACTTCCTGTTCAGTTCAGGTGTGTTAAGATGGAGTATTTTAGATATAGAGCTCGTTTACGCATCATTTGGGTTGCACTGTATCCATTTTGAAACCAGTTTGAAGCTGGTACAATACACAAATAAGGTATGTAAGATCCAGGTCTTAAGAAATGTCTTAATGGATGTTTGAAGCTAAAAAGTTTTTTTTTGTTGTTGTTGTTTTTGTTTTAAACATTTTCCATATTTGCAAGATCCAGTGATAATCTTTATATTGCTAAACCTGAGCTTTATTTGTTTCAGTGTCAGTCTTTAAGCTTTATTGGATCTGATAAGCAGATTTGATACTGGATTTAAATTGGATTAAATGCTATCCAAGTCCAACCCTACAAATCATCAGTGCAATGAATGCAATGAAAATGATGTGAAACTAATGTTATTTTTTTTATACTCACAACTTGATATACTACATGCTGTAAAATATTTGTGACAAGGATGGCTGCACATGCATTATTTTTGAAACTGCATTAAATAGGCTACACAGCATATTTATACAAACATGGTTAATATGTTTGTATAAATAATAAAATGACTTTATCTATTAGATAACAAGATCTGGATTAGTTCTATGAGTTGGTGAGACTGTGATGTGTAAACGTTAGAGTTGTATGTAACTTACAGTCTACAGTACCAACATTCATTTAAAGCTGACAAGGCTTAAGCATGTGCAGCTATGACTGCTACCGAGAATATGAAGGTCAAATGTACTTTAATGAAACTGAAATATTTAAAAATAATATTTACAAATGATTTCTGGTTCCCATGTTATAATAAGCATAATTGAAGAACTGTTATTTAGTAAGATCTGTAGTTTAGGATGCATTTTAGGGCAGACTTAGGAGTTTGTATTGCTGGCAAACTGAATTTTAAATCCATCATGTCACCCCATAGTAACAAAATCTGGCATGTATTTTCATATAGTATTGAGATATTTTACATGGGAATGAACCACATAGCACAGTCAGTATTATAGGTAATTTGATTATTTTTTTCTGCAACTATACATTTATGTTCTAATTTTTTCAAAGAAAGATGTAATTTTAATTGATAAACATCTAATCTTTAGGAGCTTCAGTTGCTAAATTATCCAGAGCTTGACTATCAAAGCATATGAAATGAGAGCCCTCGCTGACAGTGAGGTCCTGACCTCCCATTGCAGCATAAAAGTCTCGAGCAGGAGTATTCCAGTCCGAAACTGTCATCTGCAGCCTCACACAGTGCTTCTCTTTCCCCACCTGAGCAAACAAATTAGTAAATCAGTAAATTATTAAGTCATTTGCTCTGTAAGAGAAAGACTGGGTGATTTGCAAATAAGTTCCTTATCACATCACCTCTGATTTCATTCACTGTGATTTCATTTAAAAATCAATGAAATCAAATATATGGATTTCAGCTTGTGAGCTACAACTCTCTCTGATGANAAAAAAAAAAAACAGTGCATTAACAGGCTGTGCAAGTAAGAGATTTTTCAACAATGACCCTTCTGCCCTTTCATCATAAAACATGAAACGTCACATCTTTCACTGTGACAAATTTAGCATGATTTCTCAGCATTTATATCCCTAAAATAAAAAATAAAATAAAATAAAAATGTATAATTTTGCATTATTAAATAATGTTGAGATGAAACAAAAACATTAACCACTGAATTAGACTGTTTTATGAACATATTTGACCTCTGGCTCTGTGTGTGTGTGTATGTGTGTGTGTGTGTGTGTGTGTGTGTGTGTGTGTGTGTGTGGCAGGGAAGCAGCAAAGGATTTTCTTCCTTTCACTCTGCATATTGGGAGTTTCAATATCTACCTGCATTGCAATCAGCATTAGCACTCTTCTTCTAATCACTTCACTGTGTAAAACTCATCCACCAACAAGAATGTGGGTAAAAATAACATAGAAAGGATAGCAGAACACTAGAAATGTTCTTACCTGAGCTATTTTGCTCAATAAGCCCTTGCCAATGCCTCTTCCTGTGGATTAAAGCATAAATGAATAAAATATGACGTTGCTGTATATACCTAAGGACAAAACATTTATAAAACATCTAATAAAAATATAAGTAGTGCATTTCTAAAAATTCTATATACTGTAATTCAGAGACAAAACGAGTGGAGATAAGTAAACAAGACAAATTAATTCTTAATTTACACAATCAAAATGACATTAGCTCATTAGATTGCCATCAGTTTTTTTCTTACAGGTTTGCTGACAAATAGCTTACTTCTGAATTCTGGCATCACGTACAGGTCCTCTACGTACATTGACGGCCCTTTCCATGTGCTGTACGTATAATAGTAAACGGCACACCCCACGATTGTGTGTCCTATATGTGCAAAAAGACAGTCATCAAAAAAAGACAGCCGGCTGTAATCAAAGAGACTAATAATAAATAAGTTACCTTCTTTAGATTTATACTCCTCAGGTACTTCTGCAATAAGACACTGAAAGAAAGGATTCTGACAGAAACCATCGCGCTGCAGTTCTGTAGAAAAACAGGAAGGAAGTTCTGCCTTGTTAACCCACACACACCCAAACATCATTAGCTTTCACTAAAGATAATACAACAACAGAATCAATATGACTCTTCCCCAAGTTGCTATTCTCATCAAAAGCATCAATACTTAAAGGACCATACCGGCCATTTTGCATGTTTGAGCCTAATATATTCAATTTTCATACACATACNTACTTAAAGGACCATACCGGCCATTTTGCATGTTTGAGCCTAATATATTCAATTTTCATACACATACTGTAACATTACTGACAGTCATTTCCCAAAGCCACTGGTTTCAGCACTTGAATGCACCACTGGGAAGCATTTCAGATCACACTGCGCTTTTTATTGCGCTTAAACGCTAAAATTATGTAACTTAGAAAAAACCCTGAATATACGTCTTGTTCGCGATGATGGATTACCTATCCCAAAAACGTTTCAACTATCAAGAAGTTGATTTTAATAGCGTACCAGAATGAAATGAAACCAATGGCGGTCAGAAGGCAGGAAAAAAAAACCTGCTTATTTTTGGTTCTTGTTTATCAGGTATGACCATAATCCTAGCCCATCCTGAGTTATCATTTCTCCAACAACCTCCTTATGCATGGAGCTGTGGTAGTTACGGTGGTCATGTCATCCATGTAGGCCCTTGTTGTTGGAAGACGCTGTCCTGCCTGAAGCCTCTCCCCCTCCACAATCAACTTGGATGGCCAAATAATGACATCCATGGGATTTTAGAGCTCCCCATTTTCAGCATAACAGATTAGTTTAAATGTGCAAAGGTGAGGTTTGAGATGACACAGTCAGAGTCTAGGGGTGTGTTAGTGAGGAGTGCAGCTCCCAATGTCAACAGGAAGAAGTGGAAGCCTAGAGAGGCCATTTCACAGACACGGGCAGTAACGTCAGTTCTGGGCTTCCATAGGAATGCTCACCCAACTTCATTTCATTCAGCTCTTGCATTGGTTTAACTAAATACCAAAAAGGTAAAATAAACTTCAGTTGAACCATCAGTCAAGGCTCTCCTCATTCGATGGGAACGCCACATATTCATTTACAGCATAATGCGATAAAGTGTTAATATTTTAAAGTCTTGAAAATATGTTTAAACTTGTGCAGTTCCTGAAGAAACTGATGACTGAAAGCTTTATCTGAAAATCTGTAAACTTAGTTGAAGAAAAGTAAAGTATTAAGTTGGCTGCAGCACAAAGCTACTCCACTTGCTAAGTCTTGAACACTTGGATGACTGGCGAAATGTCTTCAAGACTAAACAGCAAAGCCTATTGAACTACTGTATACTGCAAGGCAACCTGGATGACTGAGAACCTTCAAAGATATTTTCCTTCCTTATTTTTCTTTCAAACAAAATTGATATGCAAAGTGGACATTACCTTTACAGGATATCAGCACTTGGTTGGCCTTATTTTCATACACTGCCAACTCCTGAAATAAAATCCCAAAATATGTTAGACATCCATATCTAAACAGTGTATGCAGGTAGATCTTAATGCTATGGTTTAACGTTACTACTATGAGACAAATATTCCACTATGCACTGTAATAATCACACTGAATGTCATACATGATTTCATTGTTCAGATATTTTAGATAGATAGATAGATAGATAGATAGATAGATAGATAGATAGATAGATAGATAGATAGATAGATAGAATTCTGTTGCTAACTGCTTCAGTACTATGAAGCTACTATTGCCACCAGCACTCACCATTACCATTCTGGAAACTTCTCCGCAGTCTTCTTCTTTTGCAGCATGTATTTTGAAATTCATATCTGCAGTAGTAAAAACAACAGCTATGTTGTTCCCACAGTCAACCAACAGTCCACGCCTGCTGCCACCCTAAATATAACCAACTAAATACAGTAAACACGGATGTTGAACAATGTATGAGTTCTGGTTTGGTGATGTTGACTTAATGGAGAAAACACTCAATATAACAGAAATATTGTGCTAAAGTAACTAATTCAACACACATCCTTGCTATTATTGTAGAATGTTGTGATGTTGTATTAACTGTTGTATGTTTTGTGTTCTGCATTTTCTTGTATACTTGAACTATATGTACAGTTGTTTTATGAGTTGTTCTCTGTTATGCGTTGTAATATGTCCTGTATATGTTCAATACCGGAATTTCTTTCTGTCAGATATTGTTTATCTTGGTCGAATAACAAGGCTGCCATGCTGGTGTGGAGAATAATAACTCAGTAACTCATACTGGTGATGATTTGTGGCCACTGTGGTGTATAAGAACGCCTGACTCTAATGACTTCCTTTGCAGAGTTTATTATAAAATAAAGGTTGTATGTTTATCAGTGTGTTTCTGGATGTGTGTGTATGAATATGAATATGAATATGATGTGTGTGTGTGTGTGTATCTGTAAGTGTGTGACTACAAGCTGTAAGTGTATGAATAAGTGTGTTCTGCAACATAAAGCCGGAAACAACGAGATATGGAAGTTGCAATAAAATATAGCATTAAACTATGTGAAAGATAACAGCTAAATGTACAATACAACTGCAATATACTGTAGTTTCTGTACTAAATCCCCATCTGGGAAACTACTACTACAAGAACAAATAACACATAAAATGTGATCAATAATACCAACATGCAGGTAAGAGTTAAAACAGACAGGCTAGCATAAATGTTAGGAAGTCATTAGTGTTATAACAAGAAATCTGTTATTTTAGCTCTTACTTTAATTACTAAGTAAACTATTCAATCACAAGTGAAAACCGGAAAAATAGAATACTCACTTGTAAATGTACGCATACCATTAGAATTTTAAAAAAGACAAAGTTTCACTCCTCAGCTTAGCCTATTCAAATGTTCCATCTGCTCATCGTGCACATACCAGCCAGTAGAGGGCGTTATATTTACAGTCTCTTCTTCTTCTTCTTCTTTTCCTTTCGGCTTTCCCTTCAGGGGTCACCACAGCCAATCATCTGCTTCCATCTAACCCTATCCTCTGCCTCCTCTTCTCTCACACCAACTAACTTCATGTC
>VXCM01004753.1:0-27999 GCA_014773175.1 Lucifuga dentata
GCTTTCTCTAGATCTACAAAGGCACAATGCAGCTCCCTCTGACCTTCTCTGTACTTCTCTATCACTGGCCCAATGATGCAAGGAAAACCTCAACCCCCCTCACGAATGTGCAAAGGATAAGCAGGTATTGAGCATGGCGAACTCCCAAGACTCAGAGAGCCAAAAATAAAAACCTATTAATAAAACCCACTCCAAAGTGCCACAAGATACATTCAGAGTTCATACCTTTGGGAAACACATGGTTGATGCTAGGATGCAGAGAGGAAAAAATGACGCTGAAGATTTGAAGCTTTAAAATGCAACAGCGATGTCTGAGATAACAGGAAAAATCGTTTGCCGATTCTTTCCACAACAAAATAGAAATCCTCCCATGCTGGTAAAAACATTCTGTGTTCCTCTTCATATTTTCATATAGTTGTGCACTTTGCTGGCACCGCCATGGGTCGTAAACTCAGGCCATTGACAGACTGGCTGTAGGCTAGTTAGAAAAAGTGTAGCATCCATGCTGAGCACTGTGATCGTGAGATTGCAGCTGCACCTTTATTTTAATCCATAATATCGGCATAGGTGAGTGTTGTCTCGATCTTGTGAACTTAAAGGAACAATGTGAGCCGCACTGAACCGGGTCTGGAGCCACATGCAGCTCAACAGCCGCAGGTTTGCCAACCCTGGGGCAGATGGAAATTGTAGATTTTTACACTCAACTCAATTAAATTCAATTAAAATACTTGATGACACAATTATTAGTCCTTCTTTCTGTTATGTAATCTGAAAGCATGGAAATCCCTAAAGTGGGAGAAACGATGTTTTCTGCCAGCAGTGAAACTAAACTACTAAACTAATCTCTTCTTGAACTGTACTTTTCCTTTTGATACTTGAGTACTTTTCACTGCTAATGCCTGTTTAGTTTTACTGAATGAAGGATTTTTAATTTTCTGACGCTAAGAGCATTTTTGCTGCTATCTAATATCATATTAATATTTGGCGTTCTATTGTATGAGTGGTGGTGTTTTGGTTGGAGCCCTGCGGGTCTCATGGGGTTTCTGACTGTTGCTGCTGTGTTGCTTCATAAAGAAAACGTCAGTATTAGTGTGTTAAATATAAACAGTAATGTTAACTTAGACTTAACAATTCATTAGACATTGTAAACGTTCATGTTACCTGATACGACATGTGAGATCAGACTGAGAAGGTAGAATGATGTCAGGCTGCACAGCTTCAGAATATAAATCCACATTACTCATGAAGCCATGACTCATCTTACATTAAAAACAAAGCTATCGCCACCTGTACTTATTTGTAAAAATCTTTCATGCCTGTAAAGACTGACAGCTTGAGTGACTCTGGGCTGTCGCAGATGAATCTTAATGATTGTGAGAGAATCGTGATGAAATCTCCAGTCATCAGTCCATGAGACGCGTCCAACGATGCAGCCAAACACAGCCTGCAGCAACAATCTCACAACGTCCCACTATGACCAAGATGCAGATGGATGAAGGTTGATGACACATTTCTGCCTGCAGTTTGTTTCCTGCTTGTCGTGGAGTTACGATTCACAGATGCATTCATCACACAGTCTCACATGCATCAAACTTGATGTCATGCATTCCAAACCAGATTATGATAAGATTTTATTACACCCCCATACGTGCAATAAACTTCTAAGACTGCACACGTTGCAGGAGGCAGAACAAAAACTTAGGGTNCCCCCATACGTGCAATAAACTTCTAAGACTGCACACGTTGCAGGAGGCAGAACAAAAACTTAGGGTGTTTTCAGATCTGTAGATGGTTTGTTCTGGTCTGAATCAGGACTAAATTGTTTCAGTGCTGCATTTAGTGATTCAGTTTCACACAAGAAAACATCCAGACAAACCAAACTATATCAGCAAAAGTCATGTGATATCACTCTCTCTGCTCATTGGTCAGAAATGTCTGGGGAGAAAGAAAATCAAACAGGAAGTAGTTTCTGTGGTGTCAAAGTAAATCAGAGTAACAAAGATGAATGTGGATCCTTTCCTAGTCATAGCATCATTTGATCCATGAAGAAGAAAACTATGACAGCAGAAGCTGAATCTGACTTCAAGACAACGTGTGGAAAACCACATGCTGCTTCACATGATGTGAAGAAGACGTGCTGCCTTCACACGCTGAACAGGAGAATGGAGCAACATGCTGTACAACATACAAGCACACTCTAACCTGAACACGTGTTCATCTGAACACATGTTAACTAAGATTGATTCAGATGAATCAACTAAGTTTGATATTTTCATTTCATTTCAGAGCCGTTTCAAATGCTCATGTCTAAAGGGTAGTTTAAGGGCGGTAAAGTTTGTTTTACATTTGTTGCATTTAATGATTGTAAGTAGTGGATATCTGATGAGCATCTGCAGTAAAACAAACTCTACTGCAGGAGTATGGTAGTTAAGCGTTAACCACACACAACCTTCTGTGGTTCTATATCAGTCAATAGAGCAGTGACCTCCAAAATCCAGACTCCGGTCCGGATCTGGACCAAACCACAACTGTCTCTGGACTCTGAGCAAATTATACTTTTCATATGTATTACAGGCAGTCCCCGACTTACGAACATCCAGCTTATGAACAATCCATACTTACGAACCTACCACCATAAAGCCTATTAAATTAAAAATTGGAGTTACATACAATGATTCGTAATAACGAACGCCGCACTACTTCACGACGCACATCAAAACACTGCACGATGTCAGCGGATCATTTCATCTTACTTCAATTTCAATGCTTTATTGCCATGTCAACACAAAGTTGATAGGAATTTGTCTCGATGCGCTCACAACACACAAAGACAATAAATAAACAACAGTCACTGATTACACATCTATGCAGTATTATTATATTTAAGATGTTTTAGTATATCTGGAAGTGTTTCTTTAATATTTCTTATGCATAGAAAGGTAAAATATATACTATAGTGACGCTTGATACGCACTTTATGTAATTGTTCCGATTTACATACACATGAGTTAAAGACAGCTGTAGGAATGGAACTCGTTCGTAACTCATGGATTGCCTGTATTTGTATTATCTGCGGGACATCACTGTGTCAAGGTTCTCCACTTTCTCAGCTGCAAACTGAAACCAAATGTCCGACTGAGAGGTGACAGTGCAGCTAGTTTCGTCAGCACGCCCTGTCAGTCATTAATAAAGAGTCATAACTTTATAACGAGTTCACTCAGAGTTCATGCCTCCTCCAAGACCCAAAAGTCTTCTCAATTTAGTTTTTTTTTTTTGCCAATGTAAATCCAGACTTTTACTTTATTAAAATTCATATGTGTAAACAGGTTTATCATGCAAATTCATTGACATTATCGTCTTCTGGATCTACATCCATAACTACTGAAAATATGTAAAAAAAAGACATTTATTCTGCTGAATCAGCATCATCTTAGCTACACATTAGTGATTGTTGTATGTTTCTAGACTTATTACAGTGATACCATCTGAAAATACATCTCAATGCTCAAGATTAAGATCAACAACTCATCAATATCTGGATCTGGGCCAATCTGGCCAAATCTGTAGAGAAAGCCAGAAAATGAAACCTAATGTCTGACTGCCTTGAATGTGTCCCGTTTTGTCTGCACCCTGCGCGAACTCCTCCACAACGCAATTTTCTACCTGTGGGAAACACGCCGCTTGCAGTGCAGACGAAATGGGACGCATCCAAGACAGTCGGACATTAGATTTCGTTTTCTTGCTTTCTCCGCTCCACTTTTCATTTTCTTCATTTTCATTTTCCAAGTACAGCCTATATACAGTATGTGCGCGTGTCAGTGTGTGAAGGCATTGTTGGAGTTGTGTTGTTTTTAAGCCAGGGTCGTCCTGCGGAAACCTGGGTGGGCCGCCCAAGTTTCACCTCTGTGTGGGAAACACTGCATACTTCTGTATGATTGTAGATTTCTAGGTAAAATGTTCCTACTGAAACAATATTCCCTGGTGGAGACATTTTTTCTTCTGTGTATCTCTGTGCTGGATGATTGAATAAGTAACTTTGACAAAAAAAAAAGTAACAGACGAAATGTTGGTGTGATGGATTATTTATCAAGCATGTTTCAAGTCTCTACAAGTTGATTTATCTATCCTAATGGAATGAACTGAAACCAAGGGCACTCTCCTAGGTAGGAAAGACAATGCAAAAATTTTACTACTACTAATTTATGTAGTAGTAGTATATAATAGTAGTACTCCAGTAGTATGTTTTGGAAAATGGTTGGTAGTAACATAGTGTGTATGTTTTATTTATTAGTTTCAAGCATGTAAAATCACCAATATGCTCCTTTAAGGCTCCTTTCAATAACATATATTGTAAGTTATTTTGTTTCTTGTTTTACGTCTGTATCGGAGCACAAAGTAAAGTTGTTAAATAGAGGCTGATGCTGGTATGAAACATTTCTCTTTTCGGAGCGTTTGATATGAATTTCAGATAAACATTCACAGAAAAGCAGAAAAAGTTTCACTGAGCAGCTGCAGACCTGATAACATCCCATGTTTGATGCTTACTTCTCCCATTTCTGTGTTGGGAAGCTTTTCTATTAGTCTGTGTTCATAAATATTGATCATCCTGTCTTAACCTGCAAGAAAAACATAATGGAGGAATTCCTGAATTGTGCTGTGTTTATCCTTCAGGCCTTAAACACATGGATGAGACCTCTGAGGTCAAACCGCCTCATTCTCCAAAGTGTCAAATAAACGCCGGATTTTCACACCAAGTCACAATATACACAGCTAAGCTAACAGTAAACACGGGAGAGAAAAGGAGAGTGAGGGAGAAAAGGGAGAGGTTTAGAGAGGAGGGAGCAGGGGAATGGGTGGACGCAGAGGAAGAGAAGGAGAAATGAAGAACCCATCCTCCATGATGGAGGGATTGTCCTGCTGAGAGATGTTAGATGGTGCTGACCATGACCTTGTCTTAGCTGCTCTATTTTCTCAACACAGTTCCCCTCTGTGTGTATGTATGTGCATGTATGTGTGTGTGTGTGTATGTGTGTGTTAGCTTGGAGTGGCCCCATTATTGATAGCTCTAACAAGCCTGGGTCAAAGGTCAGACAGTGGTGAGTGGAAAAGCATGGAGTGAGACTGTTAAAAGACCTTTAAACACCACCTGCCTATGCACACGCACACACACACACACACACACACACACACACACACACACACACACAGAGCTGATTGTTGCCAGACCGTATTTCAACACCTCCCCAGTGTCTCTGTGCTGCTGTTAGTCTCCAGCACAGAGGCGAGACGTCCGTGCACAGATTCTAGTTAATATAACGCAAACACACTCGTGCTCGTCTTTCTGGTCTTAAATCCTTTAATTAAGTAAAAGCAGCAACACCATAAATAACAAGTAAAATATCTGCATTCAAGTTTTTACTGTAACTAAAGGAGAACGAGCAGACAGAAATATTAAACATAAACGTGATGAAGAGAAGAGTTGAGTTTCACTGTCAAATAAAAGCTTTGGGGGTCATTCATATAAAAAAAAAAAAATCACAGTAGTTACACGACGTCACACTAATTAACAACTGTGACAACTAAAGCTCATTCATAAAGCTTCTTGTACGTTAATTAGAGCATCGTTGTCTCATTAGAAATGCGTTATTGTCAGGTGAGTCTCAGGTAAAAACCAATGAAGATCAGCGTGTTAACGAGCTGCTCATATTTAAAGGACCATACCATCTATTTTTCATGTCTGAGCTTAATGTATTCAATTTTCATATGTTACATTACTGACAATCATTTCCCAAAGCATACTATTGGAACGGTGAATTAAAAATGTTTTTCCTACCTTCCAGACCTCCACTGGTTTCAGTTCATTCTGGTACGCTATTAAAATCAACTTGTTGATACTTGAAACGTTCTTGGGATAGGTAATCCATCATCACCAACAAGACGTGTATTCAGGTTTTTTTTCTTTTAGAAGTTTCGTAATTTTAGCATTTAAGCGCAATAAAATGCGTGGAGTGAATGTATGCTTCCACCGGGGAATATAGTCCCAAAAGAATACCTGCATTTATGGAAACATTTAAAGGACTGTGACTTCATAAGGCTGCGTAACTATTAGCAGGAGAAACATGGATTTTTAAGGTGGGTGTATCACTTGAATATTTGATTTTGAAAGATTAAGAGATTTTGCAAAATATCAGGAAAGCTGAAATACAGTTTTATCCTTTGGGAAATGATTTTCAGTAACGTAACATGTATGAAAATTGAATATAGTTGGCTGAAACATGCAAAATGGATGGAATGGTCCTTTAAACATCATGAAATCATCATGAAATTTACCACCAGGCTGAAACACATCTTAATTTTTGTGTGACAGTGTGTTTTATGAATCACTTCCTGACATGTAATAAGGAAATACTGTAGCAACGCCTCTTTCAGGGAAAGCGCTAAAAGATGGCAGTAACAGACGTTTATAAATGAGGGAACGTGGTAAACAAAAACCATGACACCAGAAGAAGAGGGTATACGTCTAAAACACACAATACAGGAAAAAAAATGACATATGACGTGATTCTTAAGCAGAAAGGTGTTATTGCACCAATATATAAAATTATATTTCATCATTTTTTCCACCCGAAATCAGTTTAAATATTTAGATTGAAATTTTAAGCATTTACCATACAGACTATGTGCATTCTGTAAAATAAAAATTACTGCATTTTTTTGTCATCAATAAATCATCATAATATAATTTTGAGAAATGAATAAGAATCTTATCATGAAGCTTGGCAGCTTGTACTCATCTCCTCAACGCATTCACGGCTCCGCCTGAGCGAAGCAGCAAGTAGCAACAGGAAACAACAACACGGTTTACGGGAAACGTGCTTTTAATTTAGAGAACCATCACACTTTCATTAATGTACAGTTATAATGCCACAATATCACAGGTAAGATGATAATGATGATAAATGATAGATTATATCCTAATATAGGACTAAATATAGTCTTTTCTGGTCTTAAAGGGGTTCCACTATTCAGCAGGAAGTAAAGATGTTACATGTAGGTCGTGCATCATTTTGAGAAACAAGCTCTGGTGTTGTGGATGTGATGACCAAGCAGGCTGAGGCCTTTGTTGCTAATCAGAAAACTAAAAGGTAATGATGCAGCTTAAAGGACGACTCCACCGTTTTCACACATTGCTTTTATTGGCCACTCGGAGCACTATTCAGCATACAACAACAACCGTGGAGGGGCTGTGCAAAGTCATGGAAACTGACCCTGGAAGGTGAAGGAATTAGATTCACTAAAAACTCCTAGGAGTGGCTTTTTGATGTTCTTCTTCTGCAGTTTTCAGCACCAAGAGGAACTAAGAATTATGATATCATAAGGGTCAATTTCCCCGTGTTTGTACAGTTGTTTTCACATGCCAAATAGTGTTCCTCATTACCAAAAAAAAAAAACAGAATTTTAAGTGTGAAATCGGTGGAGTTTCCCTTTAAAAGCCCATCTGTCCTGTTTTGAGTAAAATGCTCAATGAACGTCTCCACCCGTTTGCTCTTCACATCCACAAAACTAATGCCTGATTCTAAACATTTGTGTTCACTAGTGTGCAAACATTTGGAATCAGCCATAAATGTTCCTGTTTTTGATAGAAATTCATACTTTTATTCACCAAGCCAACATTAAATTGATTAATGGACCATACCACCATTTTGTATGTTCAAGCCTAATAGATTCAATTTTCATACACGTAACATTACTGACAATCGTTTCCCAAAGCATACTACTGGAACAGTGAATTAAAAATGGTTTTCCTACCTTCCATTGGTTTCAGTTCATTCTGCTATTAAAATCAACTTGTTGATACTTGAGATGTTCTTGGGATAGGTAATCCATCAGCACCAACAAGACGTTATTCAGGTTTTTTTTTAGAAGTTTCGTAATTTTAGCATTTAAGCCAATAAAAAGTGTGTAGTGAATGTATGCCTCCACCGGAATATAGTCCCAAAAGAAGACCTGTGTTTATGTAAAAATTTAAAGGACTGTGACTTCATAAGGCTGTGTAACTATTAGCAGGAGAAACATGGATTTTTAAGGTGGGTGTATCACTTGAATATTTGATTTTGAAAGATTAAGAGATTTAGCAAAATATCAGGAAAGCTGAAATACGGTTTTATCCTTTGGGAAATGATTGTCAGTAACGTAACATGTATGAAAATTGAATATATTACACTCAAACATGCAAAATGAGTGGCATGGTCCTTTTAATCTCTAGCCAAGACATTAATAATGTTGTAAGTGGCTTTTGCTGCTAGAAATGACTGATTATAATTAATTATTTACATAAAACTACAAATCCCCCCTTTTCAGCGGCAATGGAGACATCCCAGCAAAGGCAAAAGGCTGGAAATACGTGAACACGTGAACACGTCAGCCTGTCATAGAGCAACAAACTCATTCACCTACAGGCAATTTACAGTTTCCATTCCTGTGGAGGAGGAAGGAAACCTGTGCAACATCCAGACACCACCGAGAAAGGACGAGGATTCAAACCCAGGATCTTCTAGCTGTGAAGTAACAGTTACATACTGTTTTTAGATACATGATAAAATCATTGTTTTATTGGTGCATATGATGCTTTGGGCCTGCTGACCAATTACAGGAATCTAGCACCTTTATGGCTGACAAAACTCACTTTCTAGGGCATGCTAGTCACACAAACACTCCCCACTTTGTGTGTGTGTGCATGCGTGTATGTGTGTCACCTCCAGCCCTCTTTCTAGGACTACACTATCATGCTTATTTATAACTAAGAGTTTGAGGCTGTCAAAGAGGAACGTCACCACGAGTGAAACACATAAAGACAAACAGAAATATAAACATCATGTCAGTGATAAGCGGTTTAGTGGTGAGTATTGTGCCGCTCTGACCATTCAGCCTATTAGGACCATTCAAATCCCTAGAATATTGATCTCCTGGGAACACCTGAGTACAACTCAACAGGTCACAGCTCAGCTCCAGTGTGTTCAAGCAGGAAGCTTAGTTACCTGTCCTATACCTACACTCCTATACTGTATACTTTCAATGTATACTTTTAATTTGAAAAGTCGTGAGCAGGATGGAATCTGTAAATCACCATGGATGACTTATGTTAAACAAATTTTAGATGAATGTGGATTTTCACAGACGTGTGACAAAATTAGCTGGTTTAAAGAAGGTTTGAACAGTAGAAGATCAGTTTATTATGAAGTGGTCTGTTAGCAGATGTCATCTTTGACTTTTACGTTGAATTCAAGAAGGAGTTTAAGTTTGAAAAGTATTTATTGCAGCAAAATAGGGGGCAGAGTTAAGCAATTTGTGACTTTAGACCTGCCAATTCTAGAATTCCAAAGGTTACTGGAAGATATAGGGGGTTAGAAAGGAAAAAAAGAATATGTAAATTATGCAATGAAAACCATGTTGGGGATGAATATCATGTACTGTTTAATGTACAAGATATGATATGGATATAATGAATGATGTATGATGACCCGCTGTTTAATGTACATGAATGATATGGAAATAATGCAATCTAGATGAAAGTATTTGCCAAAGTATTATATTAAGTGTCCATCTATGTTTAAGTTGGTTTTGTTGTTGCAGTCAGAATCCAAAAATAATCCATAAACTTGGTGCTTTTTTGAAAAATGTATTAATTTTGTTTAAATGATTTAGGTTGTTTTTCTTTTTTCTACCTACAGTATACTGCCTGCCTTCATATGTATTGTTATATGTATTGTTTGTACTCCATACCATTTATATGGTCACAAGTAGGGCTGGGCGATAAATAAATCAATTAAATCATTTAATTTGACTTTATGTTTTGGCACGATGTGTGAAATGGCTGAATCGCTAAACAGAGATTTAAAAAACAACATAACAAAACTAATATCTAACTATTTTTAACAGGGGAAATGCGGCAGCAGGTCGCTCTCCATCAAACAAGCCCATTTTGTGCTCGTTAAACCTACATGCCTTGTTTATACTTTCCACGTGCACGAGTCTCGGCGAGGGTCTGCTAAACTCCGCCTCCAGTGGTCGCAGTTACCAATGTTACCAATCAATCGTCCATCATGTTTGTTGATGCCACGCCCACAAAACTTCAGCAGGTCAGACGTGCTGTCACTGAAGATGAGCTCGTTCCTAAAAAAGCTAAAGTCACTTCAGTGGTTTGGTTTTTCTTCACAGTGTGGAGCAAACCAGCGTGTCTGTAAAGTTTGTAGGAGCTGCAGCGACTAAAGTAGCAGCTACAAATGCATTTTAGCAGCTGTGATAGAAACATGCGGCTGAGTGGCAGCAATGCAGCGCTGAGAGATGCAGATCTGCAGTCAAAGCGCAGCGAAAAAGCAAATGACATTACTGCATCATTTTCCAGTGTCATGGCGTCTGATCAGAGGGTCTTCATACAGTGGAAATACTATAACATGCCACAGCAGACAGGCTGGTGTTCCTCGCAAAGAACCTGTAAATTGCTGTAAAAACCTTTTATTTAAAAGTTTTTTTTAGAAATCCCTATAATTTTATTTAAAAGTAGCATTATTTATTTTTATTATTTTAATAAAAAAAATATTATTTGAATTGTGGCTTTACCTTTTTTGGGTTTTTTTTGTTAGTTTGGAGAAAAACAAGAAAAATCAAGATTAAAATCAAGAATCGTCCATGAGTGTGAAAAAAATTAAGATTTTATTTTTAGGCCATATCGCCCAGCCCTAGTCACAAGTCCAATAAAATGAAATGAAAAGCTTTACGGCTGCTCCGTCATTGGCACCAGGCAGATCCCTGGTTTGCTCTCTACCTCTGCAGGTCTGAGTTTCCACCCTCTGGTTGATGGAGGCAGATAAGAAATGCAGCCACCCAAACACAGAACTGCAGAGCTCTCTGTGCGGTCAGGCTGGGTTAAACGCCCACGCCGTGTTTACTGCTGCTGCTGCGCCACTCCACCCGTCCCCACATTCTTCCTTTACAAATTACATTTGTCATTCTGAAAGCTGATGGTTTACATTGGCGTGCTTTGAACCTCGCATGCATGTGTGTGTACTTATGCGTGTGCATGAACGTGCTGTGTGCATGATCCATGCTCTGCAGACCCTATTATCTCAACGATGGTAATACGCTCTTTAGGTCATGCCAGAAAGCACAGAACTTTTTGAATTGTGTGTGTGTGTGTGTGTGTGTGTGTGTGTGTGTGTGTGTGTGTGTGTGATCTCCTACCTGTTATTGTGATGTTGCTGTAGATGTTGGAGAGTTGCTCTTTGAGCAGCACGAGCTGCGTGCTGGCAGCTTTCTCCCGCTGCAGCTCCAGCATCATGTCAGGATGGTTTGCCAGCTTGCAGCCGTTCTGTTTGTCCAGTGCGATGTCACTGCGCACGATGTCTGAAAGCCAAACAAATCAAGACATCAATGCTACTTTCATGCTTTTATGAATGGCATTTCAACAAAGTGCAAATTAGCTGATTTTTTTAGTTTAAAAATGGAAATGGTAAGCTAGTCTGCTCTTTTCTTCAGAGAGCAGACTGGTGATTTTGCATGTTTGAGCCCAGTAAGTACAACCTGCATACATGTCATGTTACTGACATATTATTGGAGCTGTAAATTTTAGAATTGTTTTTCCCTACCATCCAGACTGCCATTGGTTTCAGTTGATTCTGATACACAATAAAAATCTACTTGCAGAGATATGAAACATGCTTGAGATAAATAATCCATTAGAGTGAACACAACGTCTATTAAGTAACTATTTAACTGATCAAACACGGAACTGCACAGAAAACAACGCATGTCTCCACAAGGAAATATAGTCCCAGGAGAAGACAGCTTTTACCAAAATAAAAAGAAAAGAAAACGTAAATAAAAGCAGTGCTGTGTTTTCATTATTGCTAATCTACAAATGTATTTTATTCAGTAGAACCCAGCCACCTGGACTCACACCATCCTGACTCTCTTTATATTCTCTCTTCTATCTTTTCTCTTTATCAGTGTATTTATGATAAATTTATTGTGTATGTACTGTATATGTGTATGTATTAATTGTGTATGTAATGTATTTATGACAATGTACTTTATCAAGGACCACAATGGAAATAAGTCTTGGACTTTTTTGTGTTATCCTTGACATTTGAGATGTGTTTATTTTTCTGTCTCATAATACTAAAAAACTAAACTAAATTGAACTAAATTCAGTCGTACATGTTCGCAAGTGAAACATTGAATTTTAAGGTGTGTGTATCACCTGAATTTTAGAATTTGAAAGATTAGGGGATTTGGTAAAATAACATGAAAAGTAAAATGCTGTTTTAGGTTTTGGAAAATGATTGTCAGTAACGTGACGTATATGCAGGTACTATTTATTCAGCTGAAACACGCAAAATCACCAATATGATTCTTTAAATTGCTCTTCCAGTCCTCTTATTTTTATATAAATGTTGGAGCATCTGTTGAAGATCAAACTGTTTTAATGATTTCAAGAAACTTTGCCTTCTTTCAGCACACGTTATGTAACCTTGACAGTATGTCAGTGAGACTTTGACAGATCATCACATTTTAATCAACTTCTGTTGAATAGTAACAACTAGACTGCTGTGTAAAACGCTGAAAGTATTTTAGTTCCTCGCATTTCATTCAAATTAAACAACACATTTGAAAAGCTTACAAACAAAAGATACAGTATATTTCCTTCCATACATGCATGTTGTTTTGCGGTGCAGTGAAAGAAACAAACAATTTTTTTTTTAATATTTTTTTTAAAGCACCAAAAATGGATGAGAAGAAAACTCTGAACCTCCTGTAGTTCTGATCTGAGAGATCTGTGAAAACGGCTGGAACTGGCAGCCGTCAAACCTGAGAACCTCAGCAGTCTGAAGAAGAAATCTCATTCAGAGCTCCAGAGAGAGCTTGGTGACAGTTATTGTCAATAAACTCAACTTGCACATACGTTATGTCAATGACAACCATATTCGAAAATACAAGACTGTATTTTAGTTTTTGTATTATTTTGCCAAATCCCCTAATCTTTCTAAATCAAATGATCATGTGATAAAATTCATTGTTTTGCCTGCTAACACATATGTCTGAATGTAATTTCTTAGTAAAAGCCATATTCTCCTGGGACTATATTCTCTGGTGAAGACATACACTTTCTTCCATGCAGTTGTGCTAGACCAAATACATTCACTCACTCTGATAAAAAAATAGGAATGTTTGGTTTGCTATGATGGATTACTTATCTGAGGCACATTTCAAGCCTCTACAAGTTGATTTTTATAGCGTACTGGAATGAACTGAAACCAATGGCAGTCTGGAAGGTAGGAANTACAAGTTGATTTTTATAGCGTACTGGAATGAACTGAAACCAATGGCAGTCTGGAAGGTAGGAAAAGCAATTCTAATATTTACCGCTCCAGTAGAATGTTTTGGAAAATGGTTAGCAGTAATATAGTGTGCATGTCAAACATGCAATATCACCAGTATGGTCCTTTAAGGGTGACAATATATTTGCCAGCACCATTTTGTTTTTCCATCCATCCATTTTCTAAACCCGTTTGTCCTGTTGAGGGTCACGGGGGGGCTGGAGCCTATCCCAGCAGTCATAGGGTGAAAGGCGGGGTACACCCTGGACAGAACACCAGTCTATCACAAGGCTGACACAGAGATAGACAAACTCATTCACACTCTCATTCACACCTACGGGCAATTTAGAGTTCCCGATTCACCTGACATGCATGTCTTTGGAGGTGGGAGGAAGCCGGAGCACCTGCAGGGAACCCACGCGGACACGGGGAGAACATGCAAACTCCACACAGAAAGGCCCTGCACCATTTTGTTTTTGTTTTATTTAAAATATGTCAAAGTTTCTGCTCTGTTACATGTAAAATATAGAAGGCTGGATCAGTTTCACACTAAATTTTTTGTTTGTTTTGTTTTCTAAATGACCATATCATCCATTTTGCATGTTTGAGCCTAATATATTCAATTTTCATACATGTTATGTTACTGACAATCATTTCCCATAGGAAAAAAACCATATTTCAGCTTTCCTGATATTTTATAAAATCTCTTAATCTTTCAAAATCAAATATTCAAGTGATACACCCACCTTAAAAATCCATGTTTCTCCTGCTAATAGTTACACAGCCTTATGAAGTCACAGTCCTTTAAATTTTTCCATAAACACAGGTTTTCTTTTGGGACTATATTCCCCGGTGGAGGCATACGTTCACTCCACGCTTTTTGTCGCGCTTTAACGCTAAAATTAACTTCTAAAAAAAACCTGAATACACGTCTTGTTGGATTACCTATCCCAAGAATGTTTCAAATATCAACAAGTTGATTTTAATAGCGTACCAGAATGAACTGAAACCAATGGAGGTCTGGAAGGTAGGAAAAACATTTTTAATTCACCGTTCCAGTAGTATGCTTTGGGAAATAATTGTCAGTAACGTTATGTGTAGGAAAATTGAATATATTAAGCTCAAACATGTAAAATAGCTGGTATGGTCCTTTAATAGGAGGGTTGACGTGGGGTAGAGAGGAATTTAATTTTGCAGAAATTTCCTATTTACCCCCGGAATCTAGTTTAGTTTAGTTTATTTATTTAGACATACATTAAAAAGAAAAAAGAAAAATACAAAATGGAGAAAATTAAAAAAAAAAAAAACCCTCATAGAGGGCTTACAGAGGCAATTCTCCAGAAAAGTCTAAATTCAGTTGTTTTCTGATCTCTGGAGACTTTCCTTCCTTTTCTAGAATATTCTAGAACCAAGTAGAAAATTGACAGCTTTGTAGACTTTTTTGCTCATTTCTTTCTGATTGTTTTGTTTGTTTTTTAAGAATGAAGAATTTTCTGGAAAATATTAAATCCCTTTGGAAAAAAAAAAACACAGAGACCACACAGCCTGTACATCTAAAATAAATCCAACAAAATACTCAAATAAAATAAGGAAGGCGACAGAGAGTAGGAAAGCACGGGTCTCGTCTAATTACCGTCTTCATAGTTCTTCAGGTAATAGTCCGGTCCCGGTCCTCTGAACTTGGCGAGGTTCTTCATGTTGTGGAACTGCAAGAAGTCCGTCCGCTTTCCGCCGAAACGCAGAAAAGCGGGGGACAGGCCCCGGGCCAGGGTCACCAGCCGCTTCGAGCTGAGGACACACACATACACACACACACAATTTATTAAAATATGACCTGTCTGCGTCACAGCTCGTTGGAGCGCGGAAAAGCGCTGAAGCTGATGGTGCCGCAGCTTCTTCTGTCCCTCCAGAAACACGTGAAAAAACGACTTCAATTTGACAACTTTTCACTGCGGCTCCATCACAAAGCTGCTTTACGGCAACACCCTCACCCTGACAACGTTTATATAAAGGCATTTTTACAATTTAAGATTTACTGATTCAGCTCATAACAGACATGTCCTGTAAGACACACTCACACACACACACACACACACACACACACACACAATTAATAATATTTCCTATTTGAAGAATATTTGAATCTTTGCCCCATGATTTGCAGCTGAAAACAAATGCTACTTTGAAATAAGTCTAAAACAATTGGCTGTTGCTTATTTTAGTTTGTTTTAAATATGTGAAAACCACTTTATCCCACAATGTGTCGCCTTAAATATATAAAATATATTATCTAATATCTTACGCATAAAATAAGAGGAACTGAAACGCGAATAAAACTATTGCACAATATATTATGGAAAAAGTGAAAGAGCCTATCTGAAAAGATGTTGATGTTTGTTATTTTGTGGCTCCAGTTTGAGTGCACTAAACACACACACACACACACACACACACACACACACACACACACACACACACGCCACCTGTTGATTCTGATGCTTTGGCCTCATAAGCAAACTGTATGATGAAATAAAACTGAAGTAGGCTATATCATGTATAAAGTATAATTTGTTTGTATCAAGTTAATTATGCGCAATAAACTACTGGGCAACTCACAGTTAATTAATGCGAAGCTGCGAAAGAAGCTGCGAAAGAATTTATGTGAGGTGAAAGTTGTGATTAGGCTATGTGATAGGCTACTTTAAAATTTCACTATTAGTTTTATTGTAAAAAAAAAAACAAACAAACTGTGGTTTTGTCATTTATAATGAATCCATAATGCATCTTTGTATTTTATTATGAAGCTCAGAACGAGTTAGGCTATATGCTCTCGTCACTTTAAATGAATTATTTCCTGAAATATAGTAACCCGCTTTTATCAGACAATTTAACGTTTCGTGAAGTAGTGTTTTGAAAGTCTTTGACGGTAATAATTTGTGATCCAGAAATTTGATTTTTTTAAAAAAAGCGAATGAATATAATTTCCAAAAAATTTCAAATAAAAAACAAATCCAAGCAGCACATGAACGCGGCACTGACAACAAAAGTGTCATTCTCAATCTGTGGATGAGCCTTTCTATTACTGTTTGGTATACCACAAAAACTATCAAACTTAATTTATTTTGGCAGGTATGGGGTTTTAAAATATTATATTACATAACACAGTCAGAACATACGTGGGGAAATGTCTCGCATGTCTCCAGTGTAATTTAGACAGTTTGGAAAAATGCACTAAAGTGACAAGTGAAACAGAATTAGCCGCTGATCCCATTACTGTCAAAAAAAATCATCCTCCTATAAAAAGAATGCAAAAAATTAAAACAAGATGGCTGGCATTGTGAATTCATATCAGCGGATTTTCTCTGTTTTCGGGAATATTTCAAACCCTCAACTAAGTGAATAAAACGTAAAGATGGAAGTGTTTACAGGAAAGGGTCACAACATTGTTTTCACACTATTACCAGCAGGATACAGACCCCAACGCTTTGAAGCACGCAGTCACTCCCAGCGCTGCCTTATTCAATTATCTAACAGCTTCAGACTTTGCCAGTCGAAATGAAAATCAGTAATATGGCAGATGAGAGCACTCAAAGCTCTGATGGAGGAAGAATGTGTTTGCTCTCTCCCTGACAATCCAGACAACGTGGCTAAGTGCGTAAAGAGGAAAACCAGCAGCACCTTATATAAAGACGTGCACGCGGCTACAGATCGATACTTGATCATCAGGAAAGCGGTTTGGTACCTCAGGAAGTCCAGCCAGCCGTCTTTGATGACCGACGGGTCCAGCTGCAAGGAGAGGAAGTTCTCGTTCAGGACTTTAATCGGACTGCGTGTGTCGACGTCCAGGAGAACCAGCGTCCTCTCCATGAAGCCCGGCCGCTTCTCCCCAGCGCCAGCCCTCTGATATGTAGAGGAGGAGGAAGAGGAGGAAGAGGACGACAGCACCGACCTTGCTGACAGAGTAGTCAGTGATGCCACCAGCAACAAGGAGGACCATGGGAAAACGCACGGTGACGTTTTGGGCATCTTCTCGATTTGGAGAACAGGAGGATCCCTGCGCGCAGCGAGGCTTAAAGGTGAGAAAAGCAGTTAAACGAAGACTCCCGTTGTAGTTCGATGGTGGTTCTGTTCCTCAGTCTCATCGAACTGGATCTGTCTTCCTGTCTAGTTGTCTCACCCTCTGCCCCCCCGCCCCTCTGAGTATTTTGGGAGCTGCACAGCAGAGCGCACGCCCTGAACCAGCCTTCCCGGTTATGAGAGCCAGAAGCTGGGAGGAGGAGAGGAGGCAGCACCGCCCCTCTAAGGTTCTCTGAGGTATGAGAGCAAACTACACTAAAGTAATCAGAGCTCAGATCATTAAAAGCGTTTAGTGTTCACAGGTAAGCCTGACAGCAAAATGTAAATGCTGCAATACAGGCCTTATATTGTTTCCAAACACTAAAGGCCTTCCAAATGAAAAAAAAAAACAACTCTAATTCACAATCGAAATTAATATTAACAACTCTAATCCAGCATTCAAATAATTTAAATATGTGATATTATATAATTAATATCCCAAAGGAACTCAAGATTGGACAAACGTCTGGACCCCTTTTGTGAGTAAGCTACATATATAAACAGAACAGAAAAGTTAAACTTAGGCTATTATGAAGCTGAATTAAGGAAAACAGTTTTGTGTGTTTAGATGTGTATAATATGTGTTAAATATTAAAATGCAGTCGAGGTCAAACATCAGGCTATTATCAAACCCACAGACTCAGTTTACAGTCAGATTTAAACTCCATCAGCAAAAGCTTTGTCCACTTTCCAGCAGTAGGCCACCCTCCACATCAAAAATTAAAGGTTCAAACAGAAAATGAATGCTATTTGTACATCCGGGCCAGACAGTCAAAGAGAACAAAGGAGAACAAAGGAAGAGATAGAACCACAGCACCATGATCCATTTTAATGGAACAGGCTTAAGTGCTTTTGACAAACTGATTCATTGTGCGTTTTACAAGAGGACTGACATTTTGGGGATGGCAACAGGAAGATTTTGGCCCCTTTTCAAAAACATTCAAAACCAATTTAGGATTAAAGTTCTTACACATGGAGCTCACCTATAAACTCTTTATAAGATTTTTCTCTCCAGATGTTCTTGAGACACTGTGAGCAAGAAAGACAGACAACAAAGTGAGTCTCTGCTGAGATTTGTCCACGCAGCAGCGCGCCAGCAGCGAGGAGACGTTTGGTCGTTTAAGGTCACTGCTGTCTCACACATGAACACCAAACTACATCAGAAAAAAAAAAAAAAAANAAAAAAAAAAAAAAACGCCACTTAGTGCAGCTCAACTTTAATCCCGCTATCCGGGCCTACGCCACCTCCTCACGGATACATAAAACTCAGTCTGACGTGTCCACATTTCACGCTTTACGCACGAAAAGTCCTCACCAAATGACAGCAGGAAGGCTTTAGATTAAGGTAATCCTTCAACGACATGTGGAAAGAAAACTGTGCAGAGCTTAAAGTCACCACGAACACACACACGCGCACACACACACTTTATACCGCTGTGACACAAAGAAAAACCTGCTGAACCGCAGTTTTCCCTTCATCCTCCGTGTAATATCCACAGATCCATATTTATAGCAGATCTGATGAAAACCAAGAGCCGACTCCTTCATGTTGAAACTGTGGCTAAAGCAGACACACATGGTTTCCATATCACCAGCCTTCTCTGTTTTAAATCCAAATCTAATTATTTATTGTATTTTAATGAGACCTTAAATATTAGCTGTGCTACGGGCCATCGAGCACGTCAGTTTTACAAGGGTATAGAATCATACATGGGAATTATTGTGTCTGTGAGTTTATAAATCCATTATCTTGCATGAAGTGTTTTTCTCTATACGTCTTTTTTTTTTTAATCTCTATTTTGTTTTACAGTTTTGCAGTAAAATACAGTGGTTTTCAATGATCAGCAAGCTTGCTTTTAAGAACTACTGAAGGGATCTTTTTTTTTTTCCCGACGTTAAAGTCGGATTAAAGTTAAAACAGTGTGTGAGTGTGTGTTCTACACAGAATAATTTAATTATGCATTTCAGAGAGAACATCTGAGCATCGGAGTTAAAACTGACGAACTCAGTTTCAGGTTTTCTCCCATCGGCTAATTTTAAGGTTGTTTTTTTTTTAAGTGGAATAAGGAAAAGCTTCTTATTCTTGTGGAAAAGTTACTTAAACCTGCAATTTTATAAAAACTAACGAGAAGACGCGGAACGTTTACACCAATAACAAACAAGCAAAAATGTCCGAATCTAACATGTGCTGTAAAACTATAAAACAGTTATCAGGTTTGGTTTGTACGTGAAAACTCCTACTTATTTTAATAAAGACAATACAAATATGAAAACCGAATTTACAGAATATTTTAAGATTATGGCATATTTAGACGAATTTCGCAGCTGATTCCTGATCAAAGCGAAAATGAACTAAGAGGATTATTTAGGGTAATATCATTTTATTTTATATCCAAGTAAGCTGTCAAAACTTTAAATGATCATGCAGCTATTGGTCATAAATTGATAGGAGATGCCGTAAAAATAAGGATCGCCGAAACTCAATATAAAAACCACAAATACAAAACATTTCCCTATAGAAAAACTAACAAACAGTGGAGATTTTTCGTCGGAAAAATTGTAGTTTAAAAATTTTACTTGCCTACTTCTAATCGTCAGCCTTAAATGGAAAATTGCTAATTCGATAATAATTAATGGCACAAATATAAAAGCTGCAAATCTGCCTGAAAAAGTTTCTACAATATTGGGACTTAAAGGGATGAAACCGCGAGAAAAGATTGAATAATTTCTTAAAGTTGAATTGTCCGATTAAATTGTTTTTTGTTTTTTTNTTTTTTTTTTTTTTGTTTGTTTTTTTTACGTGATAGATTTGCAAACATTTTCATGCAGGAACTGCAAAAATAAAGCGCGCAGAGTTGTGCTGGACTTTATTCTGAAAGAAACTCATCTGAGATGTTAAATACATCAGCGTCGTGCAGGCTAGTCTTATTGATCCCGTTTCACCGGGAAAGAAATATTAACGAAATAAACGTTAATCCCCGGTGGCCCCGGACCCAGTTTGGGAGCCAGTAGCAGTATATTCTTGTGTGCGCAGGGTCAGTTTTTGGAGAAGGCTGAGCTAGGTGTGTGTGTGTGTGTGTGTGTGTGTGTGTGTGTGTGTGTGTGTGTGTGATGGAGAGCGGGACTGAGTGCTTAAGTGTTTAAAACTTGGCGAGAGTGGAAATGTTCTCACTTCACTTCACCTCGTAAATCCAGCTGACTGAAAACTCCCTGCATGAAGCTGATGAGGAATGTGTGAGGAAGGTCAGCTTTTCATTTTCTCTCTCCTGTTTACTACCTGCCACAACAACAATAATAATACTACCTATCATAATAATAATAATAATAATAATAATAATAGTTGTTGTTGTTGTTGTTGTACTTATTTGTTTATCATTTAGGTTTTACTGACCTTATTATTTCATGTGTTGAATGCAGTAATTATATCATCTTGGTCTCAAGTATGTTCTGAGATGACATTTTATTAATTCTTATTATTATAATTATTATTTTTAGATTTTTTGCATGTACTTTTATATTATCATTTTAGAGAATACAAGTTCTGAAGACAAAACTACATCTACAATCAAGAAGAAGAAGAAGAAGAAGAAGAAGAAGAAGAAGAAGAAGAAGAAGAAGAAGAAGACTGAGCCCTTTTAAGNAAGAAGAAGAAGAAGAAGAAGAAGAAGAAGAAGAAGAAGAAGAAGAAGAAGACTGAGCCCTTTTAAGAGTTTGATAAATCTATTGCATGAAGTGAAAAACTTGACTGAAAAAGGTAACAATACTGCCATCTGGTGGACACATTAAAAAAAATCAAATCTCTCTCACACACACACACACACACACACACACACACACACACACACACATACACTACAGCCAAGTGGTGACCTGAATAGGTTTTACGGTTGGTAGTGGCTCATTCTTTGTTCATTAGTTAGATAGAAGTTCGATTTTTGCAGTGATATTTGTGGAATACCTTGTTTAACATGGTGAAAGTTGTTTGGTTTTATGTGTGCCATATTAATCATTCATGACAGGACATTTCCTGACTTCTATTTTTAGAAAGCAAATCAGATAGCCCTACGTCATGGTTTCCCCGTATATTTAAAGACTCTGGTACTCCCCGCCCTCCTCATCTACCTCAATTTGTCTTTCTCCCTCTAACATACCCATCCTCCTCTTCATGGATACGGCTACCCAGCTGCTCCATCCAGCCCAATCCGCAAACCACGTGACGTTGCTCTCCCACGTCCTTTACTAGTTCAGTCAGCATGATGGCTGCGGATGCTGCGGATGCTTGCTGCTGCATCCTGCATCCGCACCGGTTCTCTCTCCTCATCATGACCGTCATCCTCTCCTCTGCGCCGGTCCCGACGGGAGCTCTGCTTGGCGTCCGGCCAGAGGACACCCAAAGCGGTGATCTGTCTGTGCAGGACGGGATGCTGAGAGCGACCGAAGGGACCCGCTTCATGCTGAGGGTTTACTACTCCGCATCTCTAGTCACGGAGCGTCCCAACAACCTAAACGTCAGCGGCAGACCTGAAGCGGCACCGTGGATCGCTTTTATAGAGGAGCCAGGTGGAGACAGCGGGGATACGGAGAGGCAACTCCGGTCCACAGAGAACCCATGTGTTGAGGAGAATTCCCGCAGCTCCGACATCGAGCTGCTGGGTTCCTTCAAATCCACCTCAAGTCACAACTCCGTTTTAGTGGAGCTGCTCGCCAAAGACCTGCGCAGAGGCGAGGTCATTAAATACTACTCCATGTGCGCGTTTGATGGAGCGAAATGGGAGCATCTCAGCAGCCGAGATTTTTGGTTGGCGGTGGTGGAGAGACCTCCAGGGGCAGATGTTTGGCTCCAGGCGGGTGTTTCGGTGCTGCTGTTGGGGCTGTCAGCGCTCTGCAGCGGGCTGAACATCAGCATGCTGGCCCTGGACCCCGTGGAGCTCCGGGTCCTCCAAAACAGCGGCACGGAGAAGGAGCAGAAATACGCCCGAAAAATCGAGTCAGTGCGTAAACATGGAAACTACATCCTGTGTACTGTGGTGCTGGGCAACGTGCTGACCAACACCTGCTTTGTGGTCTGGATGTGTCAGATTTTAGGAATGACTGTTCTCTCAACTGCCTCGTGTACTTTGGGTATATTCTTTATTGGAGAGATTTTGCCTCACTCGGTGGCGTCCAGGCACAGTCTCGCCATCGCCTCTAAGACCCTCTGCGCGACCCGCCTGCTGATGCTGCTGTTTTTCCCCGTTGCCTACCCAGTCTCCAAGATCTTGGATATCATGCTGCACCAGGAGATCAGCAACTTTTACACCAGGGAGAAGTTGGTGGCCATGCTCCGTGTCACAGATCCGTACCACGACCTGGTTAAAGAGGAGCTCAACATCATCCAGGGAGCCTTAGAGCTGAGGACTAAGACCGTGGAGGACGTCCTGACTCCGCTGTCAGACTGCTACATGCTGTCCTCGGATGCTGTGCTGGACTTCTGCACCATGTCTGACATCATGCAGAGCGGTTTCACGCGGATACCGGTCTACCAGAACGACAGGTCCAATATCGTGGACATCCTGTTTGTAAAAGACTTGGCCTTCGTAGATCCCGACGATTGCACCCCGCTCAAAACCATCACGCAGTTTTACAAACACCCCATGCACTGCGTGTTCAATGACACCAAGCTGGATGTGATGTTGGAGGAGTTTAAGAGAGGTAACACACTCACATGAACCACGCAAACACGATGCCAGCTCCCGGAAGTTCTTATCCAAAACTTGAGGATCGTTGTGGTTCTCAAATCATGTGCAGCTCCGAGAGGCTGCGGGTTTTCAGTCTAAGCACAACCAGAGCACCATGCTGGTTTCACACCCTCAGCCGTAGAGGAGGAGCCACTCCGTGTATTGACCTGCTGAGGGGTTTGGTGGGACTTACCCGCAGCTCTCCACGCGGTTTGAGATCCACGGCGTATGTGTGTATGTGTGTATAAGCACAAAGCCTGTAAAAGTCAAGTAGCCTTTGAAGTGACAGTGAACCTAACAATCACGTGTTCAAAGATTACTGCAGAAATCAGTGAATGAATCATTTAGCTGGTCCACAGTGGGTGTGTGAGGAGTCCTTTGATCCATGGAGCAGTGAGATGTAGATGTGAAATCTGATCCAGTGTCACAGTGAGCGTGGTTCAAGCAGAGGTCATGTGTCTGATAGATTACCAAGAACCAGAGGTAGTTATCCAAAGAAGACAACATGTGAGCCCCGACTCTGAAATAAAAATGATTTTTAAGGTGCTTAATTTGCAGGAATGGATAACAGACAGGCTGCAAAAGTAGATGACGTCACAAAACAAGATGACAATGAAAAATGAAAACACATAAAACCAAAAACTGATTAACCTAATGATACATCATAAAACAAAACAAAAATGCATAATGTACACACATTTATTTGATAAAGACCTTTGCTGATAAATCCATGCCAGCATGTGTTGACTTGCAAAAATGTGTCATGTGTCACCTCTCAGCAGGGATTCCATTCACTATTGACAGAAAAAGTAAATATGATTCTGAATCGATGCTCTGTAGAGTGAATAATCCAAACTTCTCCCCTGACAGAGTCGCTTTCTAAAACAGAGACATGAGGGAAGATGTGAACGACAGTGACATAAGAATTGCTGACATTAGCCTGTTGGCTTATAGTGGAATTTAAAATATAAATGTAAGGGGATAAAGGGTTGGGTTGGGGAAGGTGGCTTGGATGGTTGGGGAAGTAGGGGATGTTGTATTCATACAGGTTTGTCTTTTTTTTTTTCCCATATTTTATACTATTCACAGTTTGCCACTGCCTGCATAAGAAAATCAATTAAAAAAAAGAAAAAAAAATCATAATTGGGCATTAAAACCTGCAGTGTAAATGCAGCTTTTGACTAAAGTACAATAAAATCCATTAATGTTGATTTCTCCANAAAAAAAAAAAAAAAAAAATGTAAATCTGTTTCATTGACAAAGAAGTGCAGCAAATGTGAAAGGCGACTTGGGGAATATTTATGGAATTCTTCTGGAAGGTCATTCTCTATGTGCTTGTGTTATTTTGAAATAAAGGTAGCGTGAAAGGTGAAGTCAGCTTTCACCTTTCCATTGCTTGTGTGCACATAATTGTCGTCCTGCAGTGGCTTTGAAGCTTCTTCCACTCTGTAGGTCATCAACCACCCAGCATGCAGAGCTGCCATGAAAAATTCAACTCCGACCTTTCCCTCTCCCCCTCGCCTCTTTACCTCCCCCTCACCTCTTTCCCTCCCCCTCCGTGCTTTGCTCTCATGGATGAAAGGCTCCTGCTGTTCAGGAAGCTTGGCTGGAAGCTGTGAGATGTCTCAGTGAGGAGGGGTGACAGGCAGGAGTGAAGGCTCTGTCAGGGAGAGGGGCAATGTGACTTTTGTGCCTGAAGGCAAAGTAAAGAACTATTGTCCGCACACACTGGTCATTCCTAAATGGAAAATCTTTTAAAAATCGATGAATTGCATGTTTTACCTTTCAAAAGCCAAACTACAAGCAATGCTTTGTGCATGAAGTCGCTCTTGTATGAGAAAGATCATGAACAACAGTTCATATAATTAAACTTATGGTCATTAGAAACACAGATCAAATACAAATTAAAAAGCACCCAGTGAGTGCATGCCTGCACTATGGCTTTTATATTTTTTTAGGATTTTTCAAAGGACCATACCACCCATTTTACATGTTTGAGCCTAATATATTCAATTTTCATGAATGTAACATTACTGACAATCATTTCCCAAAGCATACTACCGGAACGGTGAATTAAAAATGTTTTCCTACCTTCCAGACCACGATTGGTTTCAGTTCATTCTGGTACACTATTAAAATCAACTTGTTANTTTTCCTACCTTCCAGACCACGATTGGTTTCAGTTCATTCTGGTACACTATTAAAATCAACTTGTTAGTTGAAACGTTCTTGGGATAGGTAATCCATCATCGCCAACAAGACGTGTATTCAGGTTTGTTTTAGAAATTACATAATTTTAGCATTTAAGCTTAATAAAAAAGTGTGGAGTGAATGTATGCCTCCACTGGGAAATATAGTCCCCAAAGAAGACCTGTGTTTATGGAAAAATTTAAAGGACTGTGACTTCATAAGGCTGTGTAACTTTTAGAAGGAGAAACATGAATTTTTAAGGTGGGTGTATCGCTTGAATATTTGATTTTAAAAGATTAAGAAGTTTTGCAAAATATCAGGAAAGCTAAATACGGTTTTATCCTTTGGGAAATAATTGTCAGTAACGTAACATGTATGAAAATTAAGCATAGTAGGCTCAAACATGCCAAATATTTGGTATGGTCCTTTAACTTTCCAACTGGATCATCCTGATCTGAATCAAAATCCACTGTCTGTCAGACAGACAGTCATGCTGATTGGCTGATGGCTGCCATGATTTTTGGATCATCCCTAAATCCCATTTGGAAATATCAGGGATGAACTGACGCTGAGTTATTTTATTTTATCAAGTTGATGTTTCCACCTGTATCATCAGATTCTGCAGGATCAAGATTGCTTGGAGTTGATGCACATATATGTCATGTGACACATATGTTTGTCTGATTGTCCATTTGTTAACAGGATATCTCAAAAATGTTATGGACAGATTTGGATGAAATTTGGGGGACAGATAGATAATGTCCAGAAGGAGTGATTAAATATGGGAGGTAATGCAGCTCATAGCAGAATTTTTTAGCCTATAAAATCAATGCAAATTAACCAATTTCAATGAAATTGAGCATGGGAGCTCTTTTATATCGGAGATTTTTTGCCTTGGTGGAGGTTTGCGCTCTAGGAGTGCCTTCTTGTTTAATTTTGCTTAAATTTTGTCACTTTAATGAGGACATGTCAATGAGAATTTGACAACCAAAATGAAAAAAAAAAAGATATTATAAAATTTAGTGAAAACTTGATGAAAAATATAGAAGGAGTAAAAAGCTCTTTTGAAAACAAATTAAAACGGTGGAATATCTATTTAGGTGGAGTGACAATAGACTTTTGCTTCAACACCTCATAGTTTAGGAATTTTGATTAAAATGTAAATGCAATATAAATGGCCACATATTGATCTGGATTGTCCCCAAAAATAATCACTTGTGGCCCATAGCTTAACTTTCCTCCAAGCTTCATTCAAATCTGTTTTGGTCTTTTCTGAGATATTCTGCAAACTAAAAAACAAACAGACAACTGATGAACTGAAAAAAACAAAAAACAAAACCTTTTTAGCGCAGGTAACTAGATTCAATGTTATGAGAAATTATTAATAATCATTTCCATTGGCAATGTAGTATTACCCTTTGTAGTCTACACTAACTATAATATCTTTATGCTTTTGCAGAAATCACAAGAAAATACAGAGAGCACAGAATATACGAACATACAATGCATGCAATAATCACACACAATCATAATATGTGTCATGTCAAACACACACAGGCTGCACACAGATCAAACATACACTGAGCCGAGGCAGCCGGGAGGAGCCTGGCAAACTGGCCGAGCAGAAACATTTGCAAACGGGACATCCATGCTAGACCCACTTTTGCCCTTGGCACGCATGTATATGTATGTGTGTGTGTGTGTGTGTGTGTGTGGTATTATGTAAGATATAAGTGATGTAATGTAATGCCAGGGCACATCAGCAGCTGAGGGCAGATTCACTTCTGACTCACCTGCACCTTTCAGACAAGCTGACCTAATCACTGAGCGTGACTTCATCGTTTCGGCCAATCACGCAGCTTCTCCATGTTTTCAGCAGCTCAGTCAGGAATATTTGCTGTCACAGTGGATTAAAATTAAAGCATTTCATAAATTTCATCCTCTGCCAGTTTTCTTCTAAATCAGCCTGTCTCACATGAGGTCCAGATTATGTGTGAGGTAAAGATGCAGGCTGTGGTACTCTTTAAATATATGGGGGAACCATGACAAAGGGCTATCCGATTTGCTTTCTAAAAATAGAAGGCAGGAAACGTCCTGTCATGAATGATTAATACGGCATACATAAAGTCAAACAACTTTCACTGTCATGTTAAACAAGGTATTCCACACTGCAAAAACCAAACTTCTATCGAACTAATGAACAAAAAGTAAGACACTACCAACCACAAAACTATTCAGGTCACCACTTAGTAGCTTTAGTGTGCGTGTGTGTGCGTGTGTTCATGTTCTACTGACATCACAAATTTTGTTAGATAATGTATTTAGTCACCAGACTGACATTATGATGTAAGCAGAGCAATGGGAATGATGAGCTAGTTTGTATTATTAAAACTAATAAAACTAGAATTGCAAACAATTTTACCGGGGTCCAAGCACAACTCAGAACCCCAAGTCCATAACCATAGCAAGTTTATGAACCAAAACACATTTGCCTTTATTACAGCGCCACCATCAGGTCGATATGTGTAATTTATTATGTGCGCATGTTGTGCACCCACACACACACACACACCACACACACACACACACACACACACACA
>VXCM01004753.1:28091-46806 GCA_014773175.1 Lucifuga dentata
AGAGAGAAAGAGAGAGAGAGAGAGAGAGAGAGAGAGAGAGAGAGAGAGAGGAGGAATACCTTTGTTAAACCACTGATTGGACCTGTGTAAATTTTTGTGCGTGACCACATTTTCATGCACACTAGCCACCCTGCAATTTTCAGTTTTCGATGTTGGAAGATTTAGAGGCCGGGGGTTCTCAAATACAAATCTTAAAGATGCACAAAGAAAATTTTCAATAAGACAAAGGTCCATTTATTAAGGTCAGTCAAGCCGNAGAAAAGTCCTGCCTCTCCCGATGGCCAATCCAACCTGAGTCAAGATAACTGCTGATGAAACTAGCAGCACTGTCAACTCTTAAAGAGCCCAATGCCATGTCAACCCATCGTTGTCGTGGAGATGACAGGACGCTGAACGTGATTGGACCAAACCAAAGCAGAGTAGACATTCTCATACAGACAGTGGAGCAGTCAGATATTTGGTTTCAAGAATTCCAGAATTTTGACCAGTTGTGTCACATTGATGTCTCATAAATAATACAAATAATATATATGAAAAGTATAATTTGCTCAGAGGCTGGAGACAGTTGTGGTTCAGTCCAGATCTGGACTGGAGTCCGGATTTTGATGTCAGGATGACTGGATTAGGCTGTAGAGCCAATTTTGTGTTACAGTGCCCCCTATGGGTGTATCTACACTATATTTGGTACAGTAATATTCTCTATGGAAGCAGAAATCACTTAGCTGTCACACAGCTGGAGATCAATTAAAGTAGAGGGTTAGGCTATGGCCATGTGTGACCAAAGAGTGTGTGTTAGTGTGTGCGTGTGTGAGAGTATTATCTATTTATTATCTTTGTAGCAAGCAATCTAGGAAGTTTGCAATAGTATTGTGCAATCGCATTGTACCGCCATGTCAGACCAACTACTGGTGCGCGCGCACACACACACACACACACACAGATATGGATGCTTTCACGAGCAAGTACACTTATAAGTGTGATGTTAAATGTTATTTGCATTATGTAATTTTTTTGTAATAACTTTGCTCTGATCATCTGTTCATCTTCAGTCCCATTTCTGCTAAAAACGTGACAGCAATCTGTACGTTGTTTTAATATTCATGCGGAGGCTAAACGAGATGTTCCGAGTTCTATTACTGCCATTGTCATTTTGAAAATATACTTTTATGGACAGTAACAGCTTAGTAAAAGTTCCTGGTTTATATTTTGTTAGGATAATTCACCTATGTTTACATTTCAGTGCTATTTATTGACATTATCTTTCATTCACACTCATATTTAATAGAAAAATAAAGGCTTTACACAACCTATTATAATGTAAATTACAAAGGTAATATATAGTCTACTTATTTTTCTTATAATAAATCTACAAAAAAGCAGTAGAATGATCCATAAGCATAGAGTGGATGATCAAGTGCATTTAGCTTTAGCATCCTAACTAAAGCTACATAGTGCTAACTGGCTAACGAGGCGTCACATACAGCTATTGCTTGAGAACACATAACATTATCAACAAAAAAGAACAACATATAGAAACACTTGTTTATATGTGTGTGTGTGTGTGTGTGTGTCAGCAGACATCTCTGGACTGGTTGCATAATCTCAGCGTTTATGTAAGAATCAAGTCTTCCTAACTGTCACACCGTCTCCAGATAATCCCCCAATGTCCACAGATATCTCACACACACACACACACACACACACACACACGTAATATTGATAGGATAATGTATAGATAGTGTGTTTCTGTCTTATGTCTGAGCTACAGTTGGTGTTTATGACAGATGTTTGTCTCGGCTGCCAGGCTGTTGTTTCTATCCACTGATGTTTCATCTCAGCTCATTGCATTTGCACATTTTAGGATGTATTTACAGTATGACACAGAAAAACACACATTCATCATTTTTACTTTTCTGATGAATGCAGGTAAATCCCATCTGGCAGTGGTCCAGAGGGTGAACAGCAAGGGGGAGGGAGACCCCTTCTATGAGGTGATGGGCATCGTCACCCTGGAGGACGTCATAGAGGAGATCATCAAGTCTGAGATTGTGGATGAGACTGACCTATACAGTATGTACAACATATAAACATGCTGATTTTAGTGTCAGATTCTTTGTTAAATATATTCTCAGTTGCTGGTTTTGCTCTCAGTTAGTCCAGATTATTACTAAAAAATTGAAGGACCATACCTCCCATTTTGCATGTTTGAGCCTAATATATTCAATTTTTATACATGTAACGTTACTGACAATCATTTCTCAAAGCATACTACTGGAACGGTGAATTAAAAATGTTTTTCCTACCTTCCAGACCTCCACTGGTTTCAGTTCATTCTGCTATTAAAATCAACTTGTTGATACTTGAAATGTTCTTGGGATAGGTATTCCATCATCACCAACAAGACGTGTATTCAGGTTTTTTTTTAGAAGTTATGTAATTTTAGTGTTTAAGCTCAATAAAAAGCGTGGAGTGAATGTATGCCTCCACCGGGGAATATAGTCCCAAAAGAAGACCTGCGTTTATGGAAAAATTTAAAGGACCGTGACTTCATAAGGCTGTGTAACTATTAGCAGGAGAAACATGGATTTTTAAGGTGGGTGTATCACTTGAATATTTGATTTTGAAAGATTAAGAGATTTTGCAAGGAAAGCTGAAATATCCTTTGGGAAATGATTGTTAGTAACAATAACGTATGAAAATTGAACATATTAGGCTCGAACATGCAAAATGGATGGTATGGTCCTTTAAACAACATATGAGCTGAAACTTTTTGAAATATTAGCAGTATTTTATTTGGAATAGTACGTACGTACATAGCAGCATCCTCTCTCCACCTCTCCGTCTTCTCTCCTGTTTGCTCATTAAACTATTGATCCCACCTCCTCTCAGAATGCCCCGTTGCTCCCAGCTCCTCGCTTATGCATAATTAAATAATGATAATAAATGACCTGGTCTCAGATAATCACCATAATCCGCTCATCTTTAATTGGCTGGAAAGGCTCTCTACAGAGAGGATTTCATGCCATTTTAGTTCATACTTCATCTTGACTCTGGTGTTTTGTATTTTAGTGGACTTGATTTAGTGAAAACAGATTTTAGGTCAGTGGATTCTCCGGCTGCTCCCAGAAGCCTCAACGTCATTACGGTTTGAAGCCTGCTTACATAGAAAGCATTTAAAACCTCCACCACCACACTTGTGTGCAAGTTTGTAGATAGTGAGATGTGTTCTCTCTGTGTGTGTAATTATATGTGTGTGTATATATAGCACAGGGGAGCTAATCTCTCCAGACTTTGTTCTGCAGGCATTTATAGCAGCAGCTGTTCCTGCTGGAGCGATGATGTATATAATGTAATATGATATGCGACTCGCTCGCATCACATAAATCCTTTTATCAGTCAGAGGTGTGTTTACACAGCACTGGATAATCCGAAGCAATCTGCAGATGAACATAAACTTATTATCCATCTGCAGAGTTTCTACACAACATACAGTATAAAGCTGCAGCAGCTAATGAGTTCATCGTTGGCTGACTGCACCAGCTGCACATCTAGTACAACAGCTGACTTATGAAAGCATAACACCTTTTCTTCTCTCAACTAATGCCAGAGTGTATACAAACTGTGAAGTATAAGTAAAATCTGTACTCTGCAGCTTACATAATTAACAATCTGTGTGTACTCCAAGCTGATAATAGGACTAAAAGGCGAGTGTCCCACCATGAGAGAAAACAGCAGGATTTCTCCATCTTCAAACTGTCTGAAAACGAGCTGAAGGTGAAAATCTCCCCACAGCTGCTGCTCGCTACTCACCGCTTCCTGGCTACAGGTACAACTCAATGTGTATTTCTGCAACTGAGCATGTGCAGTAGCATTAAAATGTTACTGAAGCCTTTGGAATTATGGATTTCTGCATAAATTCATCAGTTGTCTACTGATCTTCATCTAACTCACAATAATAGACAAACACAATCCACCTAAACTAATGATAAATGCAAAAATATACTTGTTTTTGTCAATAAATTCACTATTAAACATTCACAATGTGGTTTTAAAAGGTAGGTGAAACTCTGGTTTATTGACCCTAAAAGCTGTTTAGAATCAGCTGAGAGTGACTTTGAGTTCTGTTCATGTGAACTATGACCTGATCAGAGCAAATTTCACCAGACTTTAGATGAAGGATTATAGCTGCAGCGACACATCTGCTGATGCTAAGCTAAGGCACATAATCAACGACATATCCTGGGGTCAACGGGTGTTTTGGGTCTTTCAATGTTAGACACCCTTGCCCAGGTGACCCTGCTGAGGTTGATCAGGCCTCATCTTGTGCCCAACCACCAATCTCCCACGAATCTGCTCTCTTGATCCAGAAACATTTGGAGGTTTTCTGTCTGCCTCCTTGCTGACAGATGATCTCCTGATCCTTTCCCCTATGATGCTGAGTGCAGAGGAAGTCCTGGTTAATGCTTAGTGCAGACACAACACAGATGCCACAGAAACGGACCGCCTGCATGTCCTGGCATTCATGACGATCATTACCTTCTGTAATAAAGTTTACTTCACTGCTGACTGCTGATTATGAAATAATGTAATCACTGTGGGCCATTGGTAAGAATGGACAACTGGATAGCTATTTTCTTCCTTTTATTTAGGTGACAGGATGAACAGGGGAATATAGAAGCGTGGGTCTGTGAGTGTGTGGTTCGAAAACAGAGAAAATAAAATAAGTAATTAGTAAAGGTAGAAATAAACTATAAAATTTTACCAATGATATGATCTGAACANAATAAAATAAGTAATTAGTAAAGGTAGAAATAAACTATAAAATTTTACCAATGATATGATCTGAACACTATGCAATATTTAACATTATAACAGTTTAGCTAGTCCTCCTAATGACAGCTACACAAATATATAAGCAACGTAATTCTGCTCTGTACAGCGNGTTTAGCTAGTCCTCCTAATGACAGCTACACAAATATATAAGCAACGTAATTCTGCTCTGTACAGCGAAAATTTACAACAGGTATAGAACACATATCGTAGCAACATTCCTATTAATTAACAGATGTTCTTTATATGTTCATATAAAGAATATCCATCTAGCAACAGGTTACCTAAGAAACAACGATTGAATAACTTGCTAATTACACGACTACCTTGTGATAAGCCATGTGGTGCAGTGGTGCTAATAAGCTATAAACAACGTTGATACACCTCGTTATAACTACGACTGAACACAAATATGTGAATAAGCTTATATGCTCATAATTATGACAGGAATAATAGCACTTACGTTTAGCTGCATGCACACACTTATACTGCATGTCTCCTATGGCACCTGACCATGTTATGTGCTAGCAATAAAATCAGTTGAGAAAGAAACCAAAATGTGTCAGGTGGAACAGTCCAAATATAAAGTGGAGTGTGTTATCCCTTTCAGAACCGTAATCAGTGTTACAATGGTGAATGTCCATGTCCTTCAAAACACCTTCAGCTTTGGGACTTTTGGGGTCACTGCATGGCAAAGCCACTCTTAACCTCCCAAAACTGAAAGTAAACCCAACAGAAATAGAAGTCGTTTCTGGGTCAGTCAAAAAAAAAGAGCACTTTTTGCTCCTGTTACATTTTTACTCACTGTGGCTCATTTTTCACTGTAGCTGCAAGTCCTGCACCTCTATGGAAGCAGCANTTTACTCACTGTGGCTCATTTTTCACTGTAGCTGCAAGTCCTGCACCTCTATGGAAGCAGCACAATAATGACTACATGTAGGAAGAACTCAAAAATGTCTTTTGTGCAGTATAACACAGTTATAATGTCATAAATAATAAAAAAGAAAAAAACATAAGTTGAATTTCTTTGATAATTTATTTTAAAAAATTGAAAAAAGATGTNAAGAAAAAAACATAAGTTGAATTTCTTTGATAATTTATTTTAAAAAATTGAAAAAAGATGTAATCTTTAAATACAACATTTTTCCAAGTGCCCACAAGAGTTACCAATGCTGCAAAATTAGAAAAAAGGGACTATACATACTGAACTATTTACATTTTTACAACCTATAAATTTAATAAGTTTAATAAGTTTATAATCTCTATAAACAATAGGCTTGGTGTGCCTGCAGCAATCTGCATTCAACCAATGACTCGCTGAATTGTTGTCACGTGACTGTTAAATAGACCAGAGGCGCTCCAGGCTTGCTAGTTGCAGCAAAAATCGCAGAATTTGTTGCTTTTGACAGAATTTGGATTGTACAAAGGGTTTATTTTTAGCGAATTTTTAAATGAGACATTTATAATAAAGTGATTTTGAGGAAATATCACTATTTTAAGCTTAGATTTGCTTACGTTTCCTTACGGAAGTGTTAGGCATACATGGTTAGTTCTAGGACCATTGGAAATTTGAAAACCTGACGATAATTTTGATTTTTAAAGTTTCTGGCTATGACAAATGGTGTAATTTTGGCGATTGTTTAAAGAAAACATGCCTTTCAAACCCGCTGGAGGGTTTTGGGGGAAGAGGAAGAATTGTTGTTACTTTCATTCGCTGCAAGACAAAAAAGTGTTGGCTATTGTTTGTTTTTCTGTCCCTCTCTCTCTCTCTCCTTTTCTACACACTTACTACGCCTTCCTCTTCGCTTGGCCAATCCTCGATGAAGGCTCATTTACATCACACAAATGCTGTCCTCGTTTCAAAATTACAGTAGTGCGTAGTGCGCAACCACAGCAACCCTCAAAAGTGGCTATGCAGCCAGCTAGTTTCCTGCAATTTTGTCACATTTTCTGTGCATCCACTGTCTCCTGCACAGCATAAAGTCTTAAGCCCTGCAAAGCCTCCACAGGCATACATGATTTCAACTTCATTGCCAGGTTTTAGAGATATTGGTGCCACAGACAGACGGACGGACAGAGATTTCTGTCTTTATAGTTAGAAGTGCACTGCCCGTTAGTTCAGACTGGGCTGGACTTCTATGGTGTGCACCGGAACCTCCCATAAGTACCCATGGAGTGGAGCAAATGCTGCCGCACCTGGAGCGTATCCTGCCACACAGACTACTTTTTACCAGCACAGCTCAATTCGAGAACCGCTCGTCCAAACAACTTCACTCATGACACTGCATGTCCTAACCCCAACCCTGAGCAATAAACCTGCTGAATATTAACTTCATACAGTGCCAGGTTCTAGAGATGTTGGTGCCATAGACAGAGATTTCTGTCTTTATAGTTTGATCTCTGAAAACCTGGGTGTTCATCAATCCACAAAAAGATAAACTATCAAGAAATGGAGGAAATTTCATATTGTTGATTCTTTGTCTAGGATTTGGCATCCGGCAAAGATCACACCGACAGCTTAACATGCAACGATGAAGCAGGAGAAGGAGAAAACAAGACTGTTCATGTAGATCCCAGACATACTGATGAACTGAAGCAGCATTTTATGGAGGAATTCCTCCTCAGCGTTATGCAAGTGTGATCAGCAGCTAGAGAGAATATTTGGTGGAGGTTTATGCTGCCGAAGGAGCTTCTACCAGTTATTAAATACAAAGTTCACATAGCTCTGCCAGCCTGGAGTATTCTTATTTATTGAACTTATTGTTCTTTAGTGAACAATATGTTCAATAAATACACAGAAAACAGTGAATCATTAGTTCATGCAGCACGTTTAATATTTTGTCTTGGATGAAGATCAGACCACATTTGATGAGTAAGGTAATTCCAAAGTGTTCATAAATGTTTTCTTCCCACCTTATGTACCACACACACACACATACACACACCTTATGTGTGTGTGTGTGTGTGTGTGTAGTAGTAGTAGTAGTAGTAGTAGTAGCAGTAGTAGTAGTAGTAGATTGCATAATAAACTGAAGATGCACTCTAAATTGCATGTACCAGGACTGGGTGGGTTCTGAAGCTCTTATTTGATCGCTCCTTGCTCCTTTATCCTCCCGTGAGCAGGAAACCAATCTGCTCCTCCATCTTTAAGGATGTTTCAAAGCTCTTATATCTGCTCTGAGAATCAAGGAGAAAGTTTTAGAAGGCTTCCTCAGGAACGCAGCGAGGAAACACCAGACGATCCTACACAGACGTCTGCTTCCTGACAGCTACCTTTTTATTTGAATTATTATTGTGTTACTGTTTAGTTGTTTTTTATAAATGTCTTGATTGATTTTGTTTTTATCAATTTTTGTATTTTAAAATTGTGGTCCCCAGGAAGCTAAGTGACTAATGGGAATCCATAAACAAATTAAAAAAAAAAACAAAACAGCCACGCCCCTTCACTGGACATCCGTTTCTGATTGGANAAACAAATTAAAAAAAAAAACAAAACAGCCACGCCCCTTCACTGGACATCCGTTTCTGATTGGATAGGTCTGCTACAGCTGTTCCGATAAACTTTTTTTTTCTCTTTTTTCCCATCTGTCTGCATATATAGTTGTGGTATATGGCATGGTTGTGTGCTCTGAAATGTCCTGATAAATGGACGCCATCATAACATAACCAAATCACGAGTTTCATCAAACATCTCAACAAACAAATAACAGCAACAACCCAGCTACTTTACTTAGAATAGTTGTTTAGATTTAAATAATTAATAAAAAAAATTAATTATTTAGATTTTATTAAGTCTGGTTGATCATCTTGTTTAAATGAAGGAGATTCTAATTATGAAGAAGGTGGATCCTGTTTGATATGGGAATTAAAGCTTTATCACGGCTGCTTCTGGACATTCTTCAGGATGAGCGTAGGTAAATATTCATTAAGACTGTTGTCATAATGAAGCTACGTTAATCTTTATGCTCGTTGTCTTTATAGTTTCTGTCTGTTTTATCACACAGTCAGAGTTCTGTGACAAACAATCAGGTGATCCGCCATGTTTCATGTTTTGAGTGTGACATCACCAGCAAACAACGCTTTGATTGGTGCAATGCTTTATATTCGCAGGCGAAAAGTTGGAAAAATCGAACTTGATCCAAAAAAATAAATGCCTCAGTTTGTCAAGCAAAACTCTGTCCTTGATGTGAAAGGCCTCATTAATGGGGCAGGTGTTCAAAAAATATTATTAACATGTAAAACATTCACACAAGTTATTTGCATCTGGTGTGTAACGGCCTTAAGAACTAAAATGCAGCAGCTCCAAGCGCTCTGATCACCTGATCAGCTGTGACATCATCAGTAAGTGACAGTGGTTCAGATGATGCTTGAGGAGTGGAGGTGTTTCATTTCTCTTAAATAGTAGATCCTCAGTTCCTCTGTCCGTGCGTCTTTTCCTCACGTCTTTTCCTGCGTCTTCAGTGGGCAGGACTAGGATGCAAGTGAGGGAAAATGGAATTGAATAAGAGCTTTGGAATGCAGCCATCGTTTTCTTTTTCCACCCTTGCATTGTGCTCATGTAAGTGTGTCGTCTCATAGAGGTGGAGCAGTTCAGGCCTTGTCACCTGTCAGAGAAGATCTTGCTGCGTCTCATCAAACATCCCAGTGTCGTGCAGGAACTCAAATTTGACCACAAGAACAAACACACTCCTCAACACTTCCTCTTCAAGAGAAACAAACCTGTGGACTACTTTGTTCTGATTCTCCAGGTAAATCACCGCATCTATTTCTTCTTCTCTTTTTTTTTAACTGCTCTAACTCGTGCCATTAAAGAGCTAGTTCACCCAAATCACAAAATATCCTGCCAATTACCTCTGTTGGTAATTGCTGTACAGATTTGGTTTTATTTGGTGAGATTTCAGGAATCTGAGACTAAACAATGTCCTGAGTTTTTTAAATTTATTTTTTATTTAATTTTATTTATTTTATTTTTTTATTATTTTTTATTATTATTTTATTATTTTATTTTTATTCTTTATTTTTATTTATTTATTTTTTAAATAATAAAAAATTAAAATAAAATAAAAAATAAAAAAAAAACAATGTCCTGATTTCTCGAGATAACCACAGATGTCACTATGAGCAGTTATCACAGGGAATTATTTTCTTCTTCTTTCTTTCTTTCTTTCTTTTAGAGATAAAAATAAATAAATACAGCAATATTCCAGTGAGGGCTGTGAATTATAGCTACAGCTGGCTCTTTTTTAATGGAATTAGACATTTCTGCTGAATATTTCAACTGATTTTTTTTTTTTTTAAGTTTTAAGAACATAAATTCCTTTCACCTCCATTTGCATGTGTAGGGTTAGGGTTAGTGTGTGTAGCAGTAAGAAGTATAAAATACACAGGAAGCAATGCAAAGAAAAACGTCAGATTGTGAAAGCAAGCAATGATTTCTGAAACGGATGTAATTACAGTGTTTTTATGTTTCCTGAGTGGGAGGCAGCAATCAGCTCAGCTCTCACACCATGAGTTACTGTCAGCCTGAACATGTGTGTATGGTGTGATGGTGCTGCAGGGACGGGTGGAGGTAGAGATCGGAAAGGAGGCACTTCGCTTTGAAAATGGAGCGTTTTCTTATTACGGCATGCCGGCGCTCATCCCACCCCCGCCAACAGGTAAGAGCTCACGCATCGTCACGTGATGAACATTCCATCATCATGTTCAATGATAAACATGATGATGGACTGGAGGGAAATTATGTGGGGGTGGTGGTGATGTGGTAACATACGACATACATCAACATAGACAACATACGTCTGTGGACTGTTGGAGAGTGAGAGCTGTAATTAAAAACATGACATGACTTGACATGACATGACATGACATGATCATAACATGACCATGACATGATATGATCTGACCATGACATGACCATGACATGACATGATCTGACCTGACCATGACATGACATGACATGACATGACATGACCTGACCATGACATGACTGTGACATGACCATGACCTGACATGACATGACCATGACATGACGTGACCTGACCATAACATGACCATGACCTGACCAAGACATGACCATGACATGACCTGACCATGACCTGACATGACCATGACATGACCTGTCCTGAATGAATACATGAAATCTAGTCAAGACCGATAAATGAGCAGAAATCTGTCATTGCCTGGCTTCTGTTCTGTTTTTATATAAATATCCATCCATCCATCAATCCATCCATCCATCCATCCATCCATCCATCCATCCATCCTTCTATCCATCCATCCCTCCCTGCTTANAAAAAAAAAAAAAAAGAATATCAAAAATGTCTTTAACTCATCTGAGGAAATCACAAAATGCAAAATTTCTCTCAAGTATCCTGAAGTATTATTCAGTATAGTATTCAGTGTATTATTCAGTGAAGTATTATGTCTTCAGTCTTTTGTATTCTTGGACTTTTGAAAGATGGTGAGGAACACATCTTGTAACTACTTACTGGTGGTTTTGTATGTTTGAGCCCAATAAATACTGGCTGCATATCACGGGCAACCATTTTCCAATATATAAAACCATATTTTAGTTTTCAAGTTATTCTGCCAAAACCCTAATCTTACAAAATCAAATGTTCAGGTGATAAACCACCTTTAAATTCAATTTTCTGCCTGCTAACATGTACATCTGAATGTAGAAGGCACGGCCAGCTTTTACATATCACCCATATATATGACTTTTAATTTAGTTGACATAATTGTTGTCGTTTGAGAAAATTCTATAACCATTTGGTATTGGAAACCCTTTCAAATGCATAGTATGAGCTGAAAAATGGTGAAAAAATGCTAAATACTAAAAATGAGGCTGTTCTGAAATGGAGAGGAGTTCTCATTGAAAAAAATGCTAAAGCAAAGCTAAGTTTTATAAACCACTTTAGCTCAAATCATGCTTAACTCTACAAAGTAAAAGAGAAGCATATTTAGAGTAATAATTTTACTCAAATGTTATACAGTAAAATAATTATTGCATCTAATGGTGTAAAATGAGAGCTTGATAAGGCCAGTAACCAACATGATTTACTCATCATGGCAAAATTGGAAGTAATGCTATAAAATGTTTTCATATGTCAGCAAGTGCAAATAATATAACAAAATATATATATATAAATTATAAAATATATATTTATAAAAGTTAGCTTTGCTTTTTTTTTTTTTTTTTTTTTTTTTTTTTTTTTNTTTTTGCTCTGTGTGCTTATTTTCAAAGTATGTTTTGCTGTTTTGTGTTCAGGTCGGAGGTTTAGTTCCCGAGGCAGCGGGCTCAACCAATCAGATTCTGTGCTGAGTGGAGGCAGCGTGGGTCAGCTTCCCACAGCAGGAGGAGGAGGAGCCTATTTACCAGACTACTCAGTCAGACAACTCACAGACCTGCAGATCATCAAGGTCTCTCTCTCTCTCTCTCTCTCTCTCTGTCACACACACACACACACACACACACACACACACNTGTTTTCAGGATCGTGCTGATCTGTGCTAAGAGGTCTCTGTGTGCTGCCTTCTCTATTCTACCGTATGGAGAGAGCTTCTACCTCAGGTACACACACACACACACACACACACACACACACACACACACGGAGACACACACACATGAACACACACACACATGCACACACACACACAAACACACACACATGGAGACACATACATGCACACATGCAAACACATGCACACATACGCACACATGCACACACACACAGGGGAACACATACACACACGCATGCACACACTGAGAAAGACACACACGCTCACACACACACACACACGGAGACATACAGACACACACACAAATACATACACACATACACACACGCACACACACATACATGGGAACACATACAGACACGCACGTGCACACTAAGAAAGACACATACACGCACGCATACACACGCACAAGTGATGTGTGGATTGCAGTTATCCCCTTGGGCTCGCAGTTGATCCGTGGGTCGGGTGGGTAGAGTCATAAAAATTAACATTTCTGATTAATAGCGGATAGCGGGTGGGTGAAATAGCTTCATACATCATTAATGAGGAAAAATTAATTACATTCTCTAAAATGTGAACAACATAGGCTATTTAAGCTTAATTTTTCATCAGGCATAATTTAGCAGACTATACTCTCATAGCGGCAGGTGCCGCTATGAGAGTATAGTCTATGAGATGCTTTAAAGTCTTGAGCAGCAACGTACAATGGAAGCAAAGAAGATCCAGGAGAAAATTAAAAAAGGAGAATTAAAACACAAAAAAAGGAAGGACAGAAAAGNGCAAAGAAGATCCAGGAGAAAATTAAAAAAGGAGAATTAAAACACAAAAAAAGGAAGGACAGAAAAGTTCTGTGTGGGAGCGACTTAGTGAAGTAGTTAATCATGAGATGAGTCAAGTGCTGGGTATGTCATCTGCAACAGCTGAGAAGCGCTGTAAGTAGCCTATATGATAGACAGTAGTGATGCGNTGGGTATGTCATCTGCAACAGCTGAGAAGCGCTGTAAGTAGCCTATATGATAGACAGTAGTGATGCATGGGTCCATTTTTCTAAAAACACTTTACTTTAAATACACGTTAATTTAATTAAAACCAGCCTACTTCAGTGTAATATGTTACCATATCATCACTGGTAGAGGTGGAGTGGAATGTTCATGCGGGTGTGGGTCTCTAAATTGGTGAAAAGAATTCCTTTGGGTGGGTGTGGGTGGATGAGTCAAGCATACATGCTGATTAGGATGACGTCAGAGCCGATCTGCGCATCTCTAATGCGCACACATACACACATCCACATCCACACGCACACATACATGCACATACACATGCACACAGGCATACACAGAGAAACATGACTGCAGGAAAAACCTTTACTCACCTCATTCTAACCTAACTTAAAGGACCATACCAGTGATTTTGCATGTTTGAGCCCAATAAGTAAGTTCTACCTGCATACACATTATGATACTGCCAACTGTTTTCCAAAACATGAAACCGTATTTTAGTTTTTGTGTTATTTCCCAAATCCCCGACAAAATCAAATGTTCAGATGATACACCCACCTTCATCAATGTTTCACCCGCTGACATGTTCGTCCAAATGTAGAAGGCGCGGCTGTTTTTAATTTCTCAGTAAAAGTCGTCTTTTGCAGGGACAGTATTCCCATTTACAATGTATTATACCAACAAGGGTTAAAGGATTTTAAAAGCAACAGAAATCTTACTTCAGCGAGTTAAATCAAAGATGAATATTAGTTTATACGACTATAAAACTTCAAAGCTTTAAATTAAAGTTTCAGTCTCGTTTGGAGCCAACAGGCAGTGTTAGGAAAAAGGAGCGAGCTATGTTTGTTGTTCTGCTGCTAGATTAGAATCTGCACACTCAACAGATGGAATCCACCAGGAACAAACCGTCAGCATGGCCTGATTTTAACCACATGTGTGTGTGACACACAACGACGCTGCCCACTCACTTTTCAGCTGCTAGGAGCCGCAGTTAACCAGCTCTTTGCAGGAGGCAGGAGCTCACGCTGAAAAGGTGAAATGTCATGGTTTATAAGCAGCTGACACAGAGAAAGAAAAGGCTGAGAAATGCATCTTCATTCTGCACAAGAACAACATTTAGTGAAAGAGTAAGATACCATGATGACTCCAAACAGGCCCACATTGAAAAACAAAATCATCTCATCAAGCTACCAGTATTATAGCTGTCAAATCAATCAGGCTTCACTGAGTGCATGAGTCTTAAAGGACCATACCAGGGATTTTGCACGTTTAAGCTTGCATTGCTTACAAGTTTCCAAAATACTAAACCACATTTTAGTTTTTCTGTTATTTTTGCTGAATCCTCTAATTTTTCAGATGAAATGTTTAGGTGATACACACCCCTTAACCTGCTAACATGTTTGTCTGATTGAAGAAGGCACGGTCATTTTTAATTTCTCAATAAAATCCGTGTGCTCCTGGGATTATATTCCCTGGCGGAGACATACATTTTCTTCCTTGCAGCTCCATGTTGGACCATTTAAATAAAGTTACTTTGACAAATAAATTTAATAGACATCATGTTCACTATGATGGATTACTTTTCTGAAGCAGGCTTCAAGTTTCTACAAGTTGATTTTAATAACGTACTGGAATGAACTGAAACCACTGGCAGTGTCTGGAAGGTAGGAAATACATTTCTAATATTTACCACCCCCGTAGTATGTTTTGGAAAATGTTTGTCAGTAATGTAATGTGAATGTATGTTGTATTTATTGGGCTCAAACATGCAAAACCACTAATATGGTTCTTTAAGGCCAGACTTATACTTGGCGTTTGTTCCACCTGCGTGCACTTTGTGAACGTAGTTGCTCACATACTTAATGTCGATCTGAGGGTTAGACATTCTCATGAGGCCTTGTAAATCTTAATTTATCCTGGAAGAACTTCACACACCTTAAAACTACTTCCTGTTTCGATAAGCAACCAGCGTAAACGATGGCGACATAGGAACTCAGCACTTCATTTAATTTTACTTATGCTACCAAAAGAGAAATGTGTAGATAAATGAAACATGACCAGAGAAGGTGCTGCTAATTAAAAAAGTCATGAGCTGCAGCACATTCACGCAAGAAACCAAAATCTGGAGACGTTTGAATTTAAATATCACTGTCTTCATGCATCGTTCCCAGACCACTGACAACAACAATCAGCCAATTTAAATGAAACCATCTCAGCTGTCAGATCAAATTTAACCTGAGTTTAAATTCTAGTTTGAAAGTCTGGAGCAACAAGACTGATTTTAAACTTATTTCTGACTCAACCAAGATTTAAAGAAAGATTTCAATCATACCTTTTTTTTTAATTAATGTAAACCTAAGAAATTTTGGTCTGACAAATTAAAAAAAAAAACTGTTTTAATCCAGGTTTAAAATGAATCCTGATAGATGCAGCCCAGCATTAATCTTCAGAAATCCCAGAAACACTGACTGTGCTGCAGCGTTTGCTTCTGATACGTCTTAATCCCTGATTCTGACAGAATCCAGACTTCCTGTCCCTTCGTACGCTCGCTCCTTTAATCATCAGGGATAAACGAGCTCCGTTTTAACCATGAATAATTTAGCCTTAAATGATGGATGTGCTCCCTCACTTCACCTCTCCTCCCCCCCTCTAGACTACATGCAGCATCCGCCATAGTACTTCCATGTATTCTCCATTCTCAGGCCATATGGTCGGGATGCACAGATCATCATATAGCTCACACGCTAAGCATAATTCTGAATTCTTTCTGTACCCCTCAGATCAGCAGGAACCACTACCAGAACGCTCTGACGGCCACCAGGATGGACAGCTCTCCCCAGACGCCAGACCCGGTGGATCCTGACATGAAGGTGAGGCCCCCGGTCCCAGAGGCCCGCTCCAATAGCATCGCCCTGCCGCTAACACACGCTCACACTCGCCACGGATTGGCACGCCTCGCACACCTGCATCCCCACAGCGGCCTTCGCAGCACCTTCCAGCTCAATGAAAGAAATCGTATTGTTCGTAAGTACTGCCTCTTTAACATGCTGATGAGCTCTTTTTTGTGCCATTTTAGTCTGTTTTTTATATTTACATGGTTTTCTTCTTATTTGCGGTTTTATATCCTCCTTTAATGTTTTGTTGTTTTTACGTCTTTGTAATTTGTCTGCTTTCCCACCTGCTTTCTCCTGTTGCACCCGAGGAGAGGGAATGTCTCTTTGAATTGTCTCTGCCAAGGTTTTTTCCATTTTTAGTACCTCATATGATAAGGTTTTTTTTAGGGATTTTTTTCCTTGTCTTCTTAGAGAGTTTGGGCTGGTTTGGAACCGTTAATGCATGGGTCTGTAAAGCCCTTTGAGATGTTATATGTGACTAGTGCAGTGCTTGTTTAAAAAATGCGTGTTCGGACCGGGCTGGACTTGATGGTGTGTGCCACAGCCTGGCATAATTTAGTTCTGCACGTCCTCATGAGCTAGCTTTGTTTGCTGTACGGGATTGGATTGAAACCATGCCACTGGACTGGAACATATGCTGCGCTGTTCGGACTACTTTTTACCAGCACAGCTCAATTCTAGAACTGCTCATCCAAACAACTTCACTCATGACACAGCACGTCCTTGGGTCCTGAGCAATAAACCTGCCGAATTTTAACTTCATACAGTGGTGGTTTCTAGAGATGATGGTGCCACAGATGGAGATTCCTGTCTTTATAGTTAGATATTGGGCTACAAATAAACTGGAGTGGACTCGATTAAAAATTTGATCACTAAGTCATCCAGAAAAGCTACTAACCCTGTGCCGTTTTCCTTGGCATTGGTTTTAATAGAGTTCCAGAGACAAAAAAAGAAAAAAAGAAAGAAAAAGAATTCTTGAGCAAATACTAAATACCTGTCATTTTTTGGTATTAACGTTTTGGTAATAAAATGCAAAACTGCAAACATCTAGCAACACATTTGGCAGAGAAACTGTCATTAACATACGCGTCTCCTGTCTGATCTGAGATTAGAATACTGAAAACAGCAGAATCCTTTTTTACTGATATTAGAGCTTCTTTCTTTTTTCATTGATAAACGGTGATAAATGATTTTCTTCTTCATTTTCCCTCTCATTGTTTTCAAAAAGATCTCTCTCCCCTGTGGGCGTGTCTCTCCGCTCCCCTGTGAGTGTGTGTCTTGATGCCGGCATGTCCATGACGTGTAAATTAGTTGAAAATTGGGATTAATAGCTCAACCATTTTGAGTTTCAATATGTTGTTGAACTTTGATCTCGTAGGCGTCAAACGGGAACTTTACAGGCACATTTTGGACTGACACAAATAACATGTCACTGGTGCTTGAAGTGGGCCAGTACTCACCAGTACGCAGTACCAGGACCTCTGTGATTTTCATTTCAGAGTACTGGGATATTTTCGGGAGTACTGGAACCTGTCATAAGTCTTCTCTACTTTACCGCAGAACAACGCAGAGGAAAATAATCATAGATATAGCAACAATAGCAAAGGTTGCAGCCGGACAAATTAAATCAGAGGAGCACGTATTATATACAGTGCTATGAAAAAGTGACCACCTCCTGATTTCTTCTATTTTTGTATATATCTCATACTAAATTGTTTCAGATCTTCAAGCAAAACTTAGCACAAAACAAAGGCAGTCTGAGTAAACATAAAATACAGTTTCTAAATGATAATTTTATTTATTGTAACAAAAAAGTTATCCAACACCTATATCATCCATGTGAGAAAGTAATAACCCCCTAAACTCAATAACTGNCAAAAAAGTTATCCAACACCTATATCATCCATGTGAGAAAGTAATAACCCCCTAAACTCAATAACTGGTTGTTCCATATTTAGCAGCAACAACTGCAGCCAAACCTTCTGATAATTCCAGGTCATCTCTGACATCACTGTGTGGAGTTTAGTTCCTCTTCTTGACTAAACTGCTTTAATTCAGACACANTCATCTCTGACATCACTGTGTGGAGTTTAGTTCCTCTTCTTGACTAAACTGCTTTAATTCAGACACACTGGAGGGTTTCCAGGATGAACGGCCTATTTAAGGTCCTGCAGCATCTCAATGGGGTTCAGGTCAGGACTTGGACTAGGACACTCCAAAACCTTCATGTTGTTCCTTCTGAGCCGTTCAGAGGCGAACTTGCTCTGATGCTTTGGGTCGTCGTCTTGCTGCAGAACCCAGCTTGAGCTTCAATTCAGACTGATGACCTGATGTTCTCCTTCAGGATTCTCTGATAGAGAGCAGAATTCATGTTTCCCTCAATCATGGCGAATCGTCCAGGCCCTGAAGCAGCAAAGCAGCCCCCCACCATCATGCTACCACCTCCATGTAATCCCCACCATCACGGCA